>JAVYIG010017302.1:0-26920 GCA_035222895.1 Strongylocentrotus droebachiensis
ACTGTAAATATTTATGTTCTCAGATTAACCAATATTAATTATATTACATGTAAAGTATCTATTTTGTATATACCTTTGCATTGTGCTATGAAATATGTTGTTTAGAAAGAAGCCGAGTTGATTTTAATGCGAAAAGTACAAATATTGAGAGAAAATGTAATTTCAACAAGATACATGAAGCTACAGACTACAATGAAATGCAACAAATATGGTAAACACATTAAATTATTACATTAAATACATTACCTCCTATCATTGCCAACAACATCTAGATATCCAGGGGGTGGTAACTTTGATTGATCTAATTTTCCGATGGTTACCTGCTTGGTATATGCAACTAGCTTCAACTTATCTTTGTATGTGAGGTGGATTGCCTTCCCTTCAAATTCTGTTGAGATAAAAAAAGAAAAGAAAGATGAGTTCAGAAAATTTCCGATAATTTTCTCTCTCCAACTTGCTATACATGTACCTGTTTGTGAAGTGCCTCATACAAATTATTTCATTCACCTGTTACATATAATTGTATTTCAATAGTCAGAATGCAAATTGCATATGTAAGAATTAGGGCAAGCCATAATGTTTGTGTTACATATACCTTGCAACAGAGCTCTAATGTATAGAATTCTTATTTTGTCTATTGAGATACAATTATTCATAACAGGTCGGTAAAATAATTTGTTGATTGGAATCCAGTTACTTCACAAAGAAGTGAATTTGGTTACATTGAAGAAATTAATTGGTGTTAAATTCTCCAATAATTTATTGTCTATGCTACTGTGAAGATCACTTACATACATAATGTACATATACAAAGTCAAATTTCATGAGACTGTCTCTGAGACTTGCTGATACACTTCTCCAACATTTTTGATTTTCAAACATGTTTGATTTTCAAACATGGCTCAATAAACACACAATTCTACCGGTAAATACAATAAATGTTCATAGCAAACCTGAACAAATTATGGAAATACAGTATATTGATATATTTCTGAATTATTTCAGTAGGCTACCGGTAAGTCAAAGATATTTGTGTTCCATATGTTATTGAGTAGTACATCAGAATACCTTACTGACAACAGAGTCATTACATGTCGCTTGAATAACAACATCGTAGATGCACAGGTGCTAGTTGGGTCTACTAAGTTTTATCAGAACGAATGAGATGTACATGAAATAAGTACAGTAAACAACAAACCATAATGATCAACACCATCTGGCATTGCCCAGTTACGAACATTATCAAGAAATGTTTATTTTACTCTTTGCCTTTTATAATACAACACATACATGAAGAAAACAATTCTGAATGAGTATGGGCAAAGATGATATCTAAATACCAAAACAACTCTCAATCAGTGAAATTATCATTGCTTTAATGATTAAACATTCTGGAAAATGTATTCATTTCAATAATCAGCTATAGCGTATTTTATGTATGTATTCGTATTCCACAATCATAAATCTTTGGACCTTGCACCATGCAAAGAATTCCTTTGTACCCCTTCTATTGTTACCATAATGTGACAAGTTTAACAAAAAGGTTGTATCATCATACATAAACAAAAATGACTACATTGTAAAATAACTCTATATATAGTTAAATCTTAGCAGTACTGTGTCTGACAAATATAAACTCAAGAACACGTCTTAGTGATATTTTCATGGGCTGTTATCGTGAAAAGGTATATAATAGAAGCTACTTATTTCATCTCATTGACAAAGGGGAACACATGAATGTTTTGGAAATAATTGCAGGCCTACGTTACATTTACACACATGATTTCTTTGACATTGATCACATTGATTAAAGGAATTTCATGAATGGCAAACCAATATCGGTAAGTAAACAACAAACAGTAAACAACAAACCATAATGATCAACACCATCTGGCATTGCCCAGTTACGAACATTATCAAGAAATGTTTAATTTACTCTTTGCCTTTTATAATACAACACATACATGAAGAAAACAATTCTGAATGAGTATGGGCAAAGATGATATCTAAATACCATAACAACTCTCAATTAGTGAAATCCATGAATAATGAGTTTGAAAACATACAGGCCTGTGTATGGTACATATTATCATTGCTTTAATGATTAAACATTCTGGAAAATGTATTCATTTCAATAATCAGCTATAGCGTATTTTATGTATGTATTCGTATTCCACAATCATAAATCTTTGGACCTTGCACCATGCAAAGAATTCCTTTGTACCCCTTCTATTGTTACCATAATGTGACAAGTTTAACAAAAAGGTTGTATCATCATACATAAATAAAAACGACTACATTGTAAAATAACTCTATATATAGTTAAATCTTAGCAGTACTGTGTCAGACAAATATAAACTCAAGAACACGTCTTAGTGATATTTTCATGGGCTGTTATCGTGAAAAGGTATATAATAGAAGCTACTTATTTCATCTCATTGACATAGTGGAACACATGAATGTTTTGGAAATAATTGCAGGCCTACGTTACATTCACACACATGATTTCTTTGACATTGATCACAATCACATTGATTAAAGGAATTTCATGAATGGCAAACCAATATCGGTAAGTAAAACATATCATGTCACAGAAATCTAAAGTGAATGTAATTTAGCATATGTTTTGCTCGTTCAGTACCTGTATATATCGGGTACAAGTGGGGTATAACCTACAACTTATGAACGAGACATCTTGACAACTGTTATAGGAAAGGTCATTGGGTGTCACGTGAGTTCATACTAGCTACTAGAGTACTCCTAATTGGACAAAATGGTCTGTGCAGTGTGTTCGTGCCAAATAGAATTCGCCGTACTAAATTAACATTAAATTTATCAGATATTATTTTGTTCTAGGCTTTATTTATTCACAAATATAAGTGTTCCGCCTGAATTGTGATTTCTGTGTTATCCGTTTTTGATTGCGTGATTGGTTATATTCACCGAGTATTAAACAATCATATAGATAATAGCATAATATATAATATGACGAAATACTTTCTGAAGGGAGAACATCCTTATACATGTTAGATTTAGGGTGAGAGTTTGCTCGGTTCATATAGTTTAAACTCAGAGCTCCGAATAGTTTTAGCCTTGTTACTGTAGCATGCGTCATATAGAGGCATGAACTGTTTAGAGTTTGTAATTTAGTCTTGTTATAATACAAGATCTCATGAGAGTTTAAAGGTAATACAAAGTTTTGGGAAATTTTGAAATTGGTTGGGTAGTGATTCTTTACAATTTTGATATTTTTGGATACCCCTGTGGATGTATTATACTGGTAAGCACTAGAAAATTTAGCCCCTAAAACACTTCTGCTTTCGAGAAAAATTGAATATAAAACTTTAACGGTGCTCCCGGTAAATTTTGAAAAATTTCAAATAGCTCCTACGGCCTTACAATGGTAGATGTGACCATGAAAATCTCTGAATATGTAGATTTGTGATATATAATTTCAAAACGGGAATAGCTGATCGGTCGATTTTAGTCAAGTTGTTTTATATGTGTGTGTGTGTGTGTGTGTTTTATTTTTACAGACGTGTGTCAATCAGATATGATTATTTACGTCTGGGGACCGACCTTTAAACGTCACCATCCGAAAGACGTGACTCAGTTTCGAACCTGCGTCCTCGGCTGAATCAGTTTGTAACTTCCACTGTTAGCTGGATTACAGGCGCACGCCACAACGCCTAGTTATAGCTTTATTAATATCTTGACCTTGAGAGGGAGCTATACAACATAAAGAGTTTATTGTTTATAATTTCATAACTTTAGACTCGATTTCAACCGCGACAACGATCACTGAATATTGTAGGATCGCATTTGCTTCCAATATGTTCATTTGAACCAAATCCATGACCCCATACAAAAACTTTGTATTACCTTTAAGTCTTACTGTATTGTAAAATCCCAATAGCAAATGGACATATTTTAGTCTTGGTATAATAGAAGATCTCAAGAGAGTTTGATAGAGTAAAAGCCCTACAAATGACAGATATATATCCAAGGTATGAGTGATTTAATATTAGAGTGCTCAAAATTTAAAGCAGAAAGTATAAATAAAAGGTAACGGTTAACAAATAATTTAAAAGAATACATATTTTCATCAATTTTGGAAACGGCTCCTGGTCCTGGAAAACGGCTCCCGGTTTTCTAAAAAATTTAAGGACCGGGAGCCGCTTTTTCAGATATTTGGCTCCCGGTCTGCTTTGACTTACCAAAAGACTTGTCTATGTACATGTATGCTTGCCCGTGTTGCCTCCTATCATGTACATGTACATATTGAGCTATAATTAATTTTTGGAGTTGTGTTAAATCCGCTTTATGCAAGATGTTGAAGGCTCTAATTGCAATGAATATGCATCATGTACATTGTAAGTACTACCATCACATTACTATTTGGATCATTGATATCCTGTATTTCCTCATTTCAACGTTTACAGTATGTAATTCAGTAAACATGAACTACATGTAACTTGTTAACGAACAGAGAGTATAACTATGTTATGAAGTTTCTACATGTATGAAATCATCCATGCTATACAGCATTTGCTATGTATAAACAGACAATAAGCTACATGTACATAAACGCTGTACCAGACTACCAGTATTACTCAAAATATTTCCAAAGAGAACGTACAAAAATGAATATTTCAGCAATAAAATATAATTGGAGGTGTTACATGTAGCAAATACTACATAGGCTTTGTAATATAAAGACTACAGGACTATCGTGTAGAGGTGTCGTGGTCAATAATGTCCTTTGGCAAGATATTTATCTACATTTGCCACACTCGACCTAAGTGAGGTAAATGGGTACCCGCACTACCCGGTAAGAATTAATTCCTTGAAATGCTGGAGCCCCGTAATGGCAGCCATGCTAAAGCCAGGGTAATAATTGTGAAGCGTCAGGAAGACATGAGCGCTATATAAGTACCCACTATTATTATTATTATTATCCTATAATTGCTTTATTAAAAAACGATTAGCTAGATTATTTGATAATACAAACCAAAATGATGCTTCTTAGGTTATTTTCTACAAAACTTTATCTAAGAAGGTACAACTATATCTGTTTATACATGTATGTGACCCCTTTTAAATTAAATGTTAGCAGTACAAAACTAGTGTACCAGCAATAGCCAATAACAATGTGTTTGGCTGTTTTATGTTGTTGTCCACATTACATGTACATTGTTAAGTTGTGCGCCAATGAAAAAATAATGTTATAGTTGTAATCCCCATCAAAATTGTTCTGAGTGACATAATCTAAAGGAATAATGTATTTATTCTGTTTATGTGTAGATTCAGCAAATTAAATAAATAAAAATGTAACTAAATACCTGAATATTTCATAGAAGATTTTGCAAACTGTATTCATATGTGATAGTATTAGTTTACATATATAACTTTCTTGGTAGGTAAATGCATAGTATCGGTACATATACATGTATACATGTTATTGGTGCTGTAAAATAAGAATTTGTACATGTAAAGTAAGATTTTAAATCATCTTAAAGAAAAGAATAGGTTCACCTTCTATTATGATCTAATGGTTTTTTAATAATCTTGTCAAGGAAAATAGACAAAATCTGTTTATAACTTTTCAACAAAGAAATGATCCAAGCCAAATTATGCAGGCTTCAATGATTATTAGACAAAGCAAACAGCTGCAATCATGTAGAACCCTGCACTATAAGCAATTAGGATCATAAAGACGAGATGAACAAACAATCAGCATAGTCAATTACATAACAGACATGTTCGGCTCTTCTCTGGTCATCTTCCAATGGCTTCTCCCATGATGACAGACATGTACTACACTGCACAAAAAGTAACTCCAAATCAAATCATCACATCTCATTACAACTCAGGTCTACCTTTTAAACGTCACCGCTGATTTTCATTTTCACAGGAGAGAAAAGGTGCATTGGAGAATCACAGATAGTGTCCATCTGCATCAAATGCTATGTGCTAAGCAAATATCACAAAAGCCTTCGAGCAGGCACACTGCAGTAGCTAGATGCAGAAATAGAATCTCCCGACCGACTTCAAAAGCCAGATGATGGAGAGAGCTGTGGGGTCATGTGTCGCAGTAGACAGGCGGAAATGTTAATGAAGTGATAGGGAGAACAGGCAATTTCTGTGGCTGGATATGCGCTCTCCTTTATAGCAGCCAACCGTACAGGGACATTCCATTTAATCTAGAGGTTGGATATTGATGAGCAATTCATGAGGGACTTGACCCTAAGGGAAATGTACTCGATTCACCCAATACTGTGAGTGCAGTAATGCTAACTATTGTTAATACTTGTTGCAGGTGCAAATTACATCTGATATCAACCACAGTTATTCTGGAAGAATTATACAAGAGAAAGAAATTTATGTAATATTAAAGTGCACCTGCATGTAGTAGTCATTTTACAAAATGACCTCCCACTAATTGCAACAGGAAATATTCAACTGTTTATTAAAGTTGATACTCTAAGCAAATAAATGTCCCTTAATTTGTTACCTACGGCAAGTATATGTTATTTTTAAGTTTTTCAATTACTTAGTATATCACAAACAAATTCTGTCTACTCGAAATCCTCAATTGAAATGTCTAAAATATCCGCCTCTCTTTGCATAGAAAATCAGTCACAACGCTGGTCTACTATTTATGACCTCACGTCCGGGAGAGAGTATATTCACGTACCCGGATGTTCCATAGCAAACATGTGCAGAGTGATACGATTTTCTGCATATTTTTGTTTCAAAGGCTGAAAAGTCTAATAAATCATAATTCTATGTACAATTCTTTACCTTCCCCTAGTACTTCATAGTATTAATATCAATTCCCCTTTTAAAAATTATGACATATACATGCCAACGATGTGCTATTAGTCGATATTTTCACCATGTAATTTTTGTTTTGGTGTTGAAATCGGCCCAGGCACGGAGTGAACAGTAGCTGTCTACCCATGCACAGTTCATTACCATACACTACAGCGATCTCCCGATGGTTTCTTCTTCCTTTTTCCCATGTCTTTTGCCTTCCTTGGCCCTGAACATCCTTCATCTACCAATTCTGACACCGGTAGTCAGGAGCAAGTCTTTGTTAGTTGTTTTTCTTAGCTGGCAACGTCGCTTTCATTATCTTGCAATTGCCGATAAACATATAACTAGCGCACGTACGTTCCATCACAAGCAAGCAGCGCCTATAGAGCAGCGGCTTGGTCTTACCTCCCGATTCTGCTCGCTCCACGAACGTTCATGCAAGAGCCGCATCACTCGCCAAAAAATTATAGAGGAAGCGCGCTTGCATGATCTCGTTCAAGTTTGATATTTTACAACATAAAATGTTTAACTGGTACTGTATCCTTTTTTGAGGCAGTCACACACATCTATGATAAGTACTATCATAGTTCTAGACCTATTCTTTAGACAAAACTGCTCATGTTCATCTGATGACAATATAATGCATCCGCCTATTCATAAGTGCACGATTTAACTTTAATTCCTAAGCAGTAAACTCGTCTTAAATCTCTACCAAATAGGTGAATATGAGGATATAAAAAGAAATCAGCGACTGGAAAATGTTGCTTCGTTATTCTTCATTCAAATGAAAACAGAAAATCCATCAAATATACTCCTTAACAACAACAAATCTAAGCTCTGACAGGATAGCATTTACGTAGGGATATCACTGCCATTCACTCTCACTGAGCCCATGACTCCCGTTCGTGACGTCACGGATAGAGGCCCGACTCTACGTGCACTTCCGGGTTTCAGACTTAGATATTTTGGTAGAGTTTACTCGAATAAATTCATTATTCTAAACTTGTTTTGTCGGGTGGACACCATTTGGTGTTATTATGGGGGTTAAAAGCTTTCTATTTATGTAATTATCTCAGTATTTGGGATTGTCTTAGAGTATCAACTTTAAAGATACTATGTCCCTTTTGCAGCCAACCTCAAATTCTGTAGAACTTTGCAGGAATTATGAATATGTCATGTATATCCTATCTGTGAAATTTAAATGTTAGCAGTGTCTTTTATATTCAAATTATGCAAGAAAACCCGTTTACCTGCTAGACTTCACTGTCAGACACTATTGTCAGTATTGAGCGACTGACCGGCTTTTTCTTCTTCTTTGGTAATAACATACATAAAATGAGCTGTAAAGGATTTGTCTACTACAATAACCCACTTCTTGTAATGGACTAAAATCAAACGGATTGAATCTTTGCGCAGCATAAAACGTACGACCATGCGGTACAATGGTCCAAAAATCAAGACTATTACTTATTGGCTCTATAGCTCCTAAGTCGATTTGACAACTTATAGTCGTTATTTTCCCACTTAAAGACATTTTCAAGCCCCATTCTTTTAAGGGGAGTTCTAAATTAGTATTATCTTTCAAATGCCATAGGAATTTAACCTTTTCATTTTTTTGGTCTGCAAAAGGGACAAAGTACCTTTAAAGAATACAAATACACTCAAGAACACATGAACATTTCTAGGAAATCCAAGTGGTGTGCACAGGCTATCAGAGGGCGTCCTTATAAGTTATTGATCAGAGCCAACGATATAGATTGTTTTTTTATAAATGTAATGCTTCCTGGGAGATATAGGGTGTGTATTAAAGTTGGACCATGGTGCATTTTGCTTTGTTAGGCTAGCAGACAATATTAACTGAGTCGGCCTGCATGCCTAAGTGTATAATCCGCTATGTTGATAATTAGCCTTGATCTTTATTTTTCAAGGTACAGTAGGATGTATAGCTCGATGGGTAACTAGTAAATTGGGTTTATTAGCATAGAAGAAAGAGAGGAAAGGGTCGAGTAAAAGACAGAGATAAAAATAGAGGACTGATATAAAATTAGAAAGTCAGTGAGAGGGTGAGAGACAGAGAGAGACAGACAGACAGAAAGAGAGAAAGAGCGAAAGAAAGAAAGGCAAGTTGGGCAGACTTAGTAGTCAAAATACATCAGATTGTAATACGAAGCTGTGTGTTGACCAAGCCAAAAATTTATTTTTTCATAAAGTTCTGCTTTAAATGGTATGTTTTCCTTTTCTTTTAAAGGCATTGTTTAACAATTTTTTCAGTTTTACAAATCTGAGATGCATGGCCCGTCGTGTTATTAGTGTCTGTGATATGAGGTAATTTTGAAGCCCTAAAAAATGTGCGCTTCAAAATGATCATGAAGTGCTTCAAAAAAGTAAAAATCTTTGAGTGACCGTTTTTTTCCATACCGGTACTCATTTTCCCTAATAGACTGTATTGTTATGAACAAACGTTGGGAATAATAATAATATAATTCCAATTATAAATATCTTGATAATCAGACAGGCGATCGGCTTGTAAAAGTCATGGGATTCCTGACTGACCTAAAGGTTTATAATTATGATTGCAGCATGAGCTAAATCCAGGAGTTTGTTCAAAATCTGAGGCAAAGATACCCAATCTCTTTAAAAGGTAGCCTTTGTTAAACAAGGTGGGGGGGGGGGGGGGGGCTAAGATCTGAAAGTCCAGAATAAATCAAACTGTGGATTATGTTATTTATATAAATACAGTGGCAGAGGGAGACACAATTTCTTCTGAATCTGTTCCGGCATGGTCCTAGCCTATCCGATATGCGTCGGGCTTTCTGGCAAGTATACTACTAATCGCGTTATGGAGACGGACAATCATTGAGGGGATCAGCCCGAGTGCTGGTGGATACGAAATGTTGATTTTCTTTTATTTATTTCTATCATGTTCTTTATTTTTGCCAGAGAATCCTAATACTACAAATCTGATGTAATCTAACACTACTACAAGTCTGCCCCACTTGCCATTTTTCTTTCTCTCTTGCTCTCTTTATCTCCCTCCATCACTAAATTACTGTGTATCTTTCTTTCTTCTATGCTAATGAACCTCCATGTAATTACTCAGAAGGGTCTTTTAGGAAATTTAGGAGAAAGGCATTTAGGAGAACCGAGAAAGACAGAATTTAATACGGTAGGCCTAATGACATTTATGTACATGACAGAAGGGAGCGTTCTCTGCGACTACGTCACAATCCACTGCCCAAACTGTCAATTTGAGATTTGCATAGACTTAATAGTGATCTCATATTTCAAACATTCATGACTGTCTTTATTATTGGTCTTATTTCTTTCAATCATTCGCTTTTCTGTTTATTTTATTTTTCTACTTTCATACAAATGAACTTATTTTAATACAAAGGTTTGATTGTCCTTTAAATGCATATTATTTAACAGTTGATTTTTTTTATGTTGCAATTAGTGGGAGGTTCATGCCTATTTTTTCCACAAAATTACTGTACAAATTATAGGCATAAACTGAATAAAGATTCCAGAATAATAGTTCAGTATTTTTTTTAACCTTGAGACAGATACAAGATTCTCCAATCATTAATCTCAATTTTTGTAATTATATAGTGTATTTACATCTCAATTTCTAAAGATATTTATGGCTCGCTATGGCAAATTTATTGAATTATTTTCCAATTTTCTAATATATCTGATTTTTATGGATAAAGACTTAAACCTAAAATTTGAATTTTTCATGCTTTTGGATGTCTTGAAGAGTTAAATTTTAGCTTTGACAAAGCTTGAGTTCTTGGTCCCACTCGAACCACCCTATATTTATAGGCAGGGTCTTGGATTGACTCCCTAGGGATTTTTTCATATCTGAATTGAGTTCAACAAAATCAACATATATGGTAACCTCTATTTGAAAATCATTAGTTCAACATTACACAGATTAAATCATTAAATGTAGCTTGAAACTAACAAATTTATCGTATGCACATAGACAAAAAAAAAATTAATAAATTTATTAATTAATTAATTAATTCAAAGTACTGTTAAAGTAGAGATATTTGCAGTACATTAATTTTCATGGATTTCGCGCTAAGATCATCAAGCGCAAATTTTAGAACTCGCGAAAATATAAGCATGGCTTTTTTATGCGTGTTTTGAACGGGCTGAAATCCGTACAACTCGAATTTAAGAACCTGCGAATATGTTTTGGGGTCACTCAGCGTGAAAAAGTTAATCACACAAATATAACAGTGTTTAGGGTATATCAATCAAGTTCAGCTGGAGTTACAGCTAAGAGCTTGTCTTTACAGTAGGTTCAAACCTGCAGCAAGCCAACAACAAGCATATAAAATATGTGCTCTCTTTTGTTTCAAAGAGCTATAGATTTGTTTTATAGAATTCTATAGAAGTTTTTTTGTAAAAATTCTATAGACCCCACTCCCAACGAGTTGCTTCAAAGAGCGATCGCAATAACTTGCAAAAAGCTCTTCTGGTTACTCAGGATAACTCGCGACAACTCGGCATGGCTCGGCATAACTCGTTACAACTATCCACGTCGAGCAGTTCCAAATTTTCACTGACTCCTTTTAACTTGAGGTGAACTCGTCTCATTACACTCGCAATATACTCACATTACTCGTTACAAGCTAGCGCTGCACTCTTCATAACTCATAGCAACTTGTCACCTTAAAGTATACACAAGTGCTATTCAAGAGTGGAGTACGAGTACGACGATTGTGCTGCGAGTCATGCCGAGATGCCCACGAGATTGACGCGAGTTAAAATCGAGTACGGGGACCAACCGCGAGTTTCATATATAAGCATGAGCAGAGTGCAGGGCGAGCATGACAATGGACCATGATACGTCAGCTGGCCTACAAAAACTCAGTGATTTTCCATTTCCCAAAAGTATCTTTAAGATGAAACTCATAATTTATTCAACCCTAAACGCACATGCACACAGTGGCGGAGATCTGTTGTTAGCCTTTTATTTTATCACATGCCCCTTTTCGACAAGTTCATATTTTCATTTGCAATAAGTGTCCAATTCCCTTTCTCATAAGTGCCCTTTTTTTTAACCTCTAGTTTGTACCCCTTTTCAGGTAGTGCCCCCTTCACCTCTGATAATTGCCCAATTAAAATCTGAGAGGTGCCCATTTTACTTTGTAAGAAGTGCCGCTTCCCTTTTTTAGATCTATTCCTTTTTAAGTCGGAAAAGTGCACCTTTTATTTATGCATGTTTCCCTTTTCCTTTCTGATTAGGGCCCCTTTTCCTTATGATAAGTGGCAGTTTAAACAAAAAGAGCTCATTTCCCTTCTCATAAATGCCCATTTTTACCCATTTAAAGTGTTCTTTTTCATTCTCACAAGTGACCCCTTTCATCTCCGGTAAATGACCCTTTCAAGGTACGAGAAGTTAATCCTCTTCACTTCAGATAAGTGTGCTCTTCACCTCCCAAAATTGCCCATATTAAAATCTGAAAGATACTTGTTTTACTTTGACAAGTGCCCCTTCCCCTCCTGATAAGTGCCCTTTTAACAATTATACATGCTGATGCCCATTTCCTTTCTAATAAGGGACCTATCCCCTTTTCATAAATGCCCCCTTTTTGCCTCTGATAAATGCCTTTATCGAAATCTGATGACTGATGGGTGCCCCTTTTCCGTCGACAAATGCCCATTTCTCATTCTCATAAGAGCCCTTTTCATCTCTGGTGAGTGCCTCTTTTTAAGTGTAAGAAGTGCCCCATTTTCACCTCTGATAATTATCCTTTGTACTTTGACACATGCTCCTTTCGATTTCTAATAGGTGTCTTTATCCCTTTCGATAATTGTCCCTTTTCCTCTCATCATTTAGCGGGCACCTAATTCAAAGCGACTCAAGGAAATTTCCCCTAAAGCTCGCTAACAATTATAGATCATATAATTTCTGGTATATGTTACTTATCAAAGGTCTTATCAGTCTTCCGCTATGAGAATGTGCTTATAACCCTATCAGAATTGTTTTTTTTCCCTCTTTGTAAGATGTAATTTTTCGCGCTGCGACCTAAAAAATGTGCCAAGTAACCAAAGACAATGAACAAAGAATGAATGTAGGTCAATTAATTCACTGATGCCTAGTAAGCAAAGACAATGGACAAAGGAATGAATGTAGGTCAATTCATTCACTGATACGCGCTAATTTTCGACCATTGGTTTATGTAAAAGAGAATTTAAACCATATGTTAAATTTAAACCTTCTTTGTGAATTCAGGCCAAAATGTATTATTATAAAAATGGGAGAGAGCTACACCCAAAACCCTGCATAGGTGCCGGTATCACACAAAAACAGCAGCTATTGCATTTTACAAAATATAAGATACTTATTCATATTCCAACATTATGTCGGCAGAAATTTGAAAAAACATATTTCTTCAATTTGGAGAGAGCAATGCCGACATCCCTGCATAGGCTCAGATATCATAAAACAACCCCTATCGTATTTTAGGGAAGATAAAAATGATACTTCCAACATAATGCTGCAGAAATTTGAAAATTTGAGCGGTAAAATACTAATATTGTAACCCGCTCGTAGCATCAAAATTCCATTTTCCGGTTATTAAATAAATAAAGCGACCACAACTTTTTTTCCTCAAAACTGGAAACGTAATCCCAATATGTTTTTTTTTCTTCAAGAAGGCGACAATGTGTTTCTGCTGTTATCAACTTCGGAAGATCAGAAGTTGAGAGAACGAATGTTATACCTTTTTTAAAAAGAGAAATAAAAATAGCTCTTAGACCTACTCCTTTTTAAAAATGCGCTGCGTTATCGGACCTTATGACGGCATTCGAAACCACGCATTCATGTATCTGATGAGTTGCCAGCAGTCTCGAGCAATTTTTTTTTAAACACCCCGTTCCGAGACTATTCCAGAATGCCCCATTGTTCTCTAGACAATAGGCGCTGATCGCATCAATTTTTTGATAATGCTTCTAGAATGGGGCATTCCGGACCATTCCAGAAAGTAAAAACGAGGGCATTCTGGCTGCATTCCAAATGCCAGTTGAATAAATCTGTGGCGCCTAAGCTAGAGGTCTGCGTGCCTCTCTTACTTAAATTTGAAACCGCTCAAGCGGATCGGCCAATGGGAGCAGGTTATTTGCCGTTTTCTAACTGTAAAGCGCTCAATGGCAATGCGTTAAGTTCTACGTGCCAAGTCAGACTTAGATCATGTGTCAGGGTAGACCGAATTTTCCGTCTCTTTCGTTCGTTAGCCTCTTATTGGGGTAGGGTCGGCCGGCTCTCTCTTTAGAGACGGAAACCGTCTATACACATTCCTGTTAACGCCACTGCCATTTCAAGTCGTAGGGTTATGCCCCCAAAATCCCCCAAAATGTAATTTTACCTCATGCATTGATTATTTAAAATTAGGAGAAGGTTATACTACCTCGGTTCCACTTACCAACTTGACTGAAATAATCCGTTTAATGGTCCCTTTTAAGGAAATTATGGGTCAAAATCGACATCCATGTTGAAAATCTTGCAAGCCCTGTTAAACTCTCGCTGCCGGAGTCAGCTAAATCAATCTCATCCCTTCTAGTCTACGCCGAAGGCAAAATGATTATGAAGGAAAAACTGTGCCCCATCTACACGTTCGTAATGGCGTTATCACAGTTTTTCCTTCATAATCATTTTGCCTTCGGCGTAGACTAGAAGGGATGAGATTGATTTAGCTGACTCCGGCAGCGAGAGTTTAACAGGGCTTGCAAGATTTTCAACATGGATGTCGATTTTGACCCATAATTTCCTTAAAAGGGACCATTAAACGGATTATTTCAGTCAAGTTGGTAAGTGGAACCGAGGTAGTTTAACCTTCTCCTAATTTTAAATAATCAATGCATGAGGTAAAATGACATTTTGGGGGATTTTGGGGGCATAACCCTACGACTTGAAATGGCCGTGGCGTTATCACGGGAATGTGTATAGACGGTTTCCGTCTCTAAAGAGAGAGCCGGCCGACCCTACCCCAATAAGAGGCTAACGAACGAAAGAGACGGAAAATTCGGTCTAGTGTCAGGGCAACTTGGAGAGGACCTCGGCCCACACCTGGTCCTCAAGAGATAAGTCAGGTCAAATTATTGTCGCACAAACAATGACACATTGTCATGATTGATTGTGAATCATTGTTTGATTTATCAGGATAATCAAATTATAAATAATGCAACACATAATTTCATAGCTTTCTTATTTTCAAATGAGTTTTTCTGAAACGTCAATGGCCCATTTCTCTTATTATTCTGCTTTTATTACTGTATTAGGCCTACGAGTAGAAGTACAACCAATTTAATATCATCAGGCCTTCGGAAGTGCAGGGGGCCAATACGCATTAGCATTGACTCTCTATCATCTATGCTTTGCTGTAGTGCAGGGGGCACCTTTCCCCTTCAACATACGCAAATTAGTACAGATGGGACTAAACAAAAAAATCGAGACCAAATTTAATATCTAATGAAATCAGCTTACCTTTATAGAAGGCGAGACATAATTTGTATAAATCATTTAGCACGAATCCACTCTTCCTTACAATATCGGGAATATCTTCATGATTAACAGACGTGTCTGTAACAGACTGGGAATCGTCGACGAGTAGCGGCGTTAGGCCGTCGGGAGAAACACGAAAGTCAGACATGTTGATCACCGCCACGTAGCTCGGGAACACGGATCGTATACTTTGTGTGTGTAATATTTTTGACATCTTGCCGCACAAGCCCCACCCCCAACTATTGATATAAAAGCGAAGCAGGGGCGGTGGAACGTTTATCAAAGTGAGGGGGGGGGGGGCACCAACAAAAGGGGCAATCTTTGGGGAGAAAAAAGGGGTCACCTACAAAGGGTAACATCAAAGCATAAAAAAATACAACTTTGAGACATTGCCCTTACGTTATAGATCTAATCAATAAGATCTATCAAGGATCATATTCAAGATTTTTTAAATATTTTTTAAATGTGTTTAATTTGTTTTTTTACTGTTTCAGCAGAGGGAGAACACTCTCCCTGGTTTCAGCATCATTGTGTCTGATTCATTCGTTAGTGAGCGAGCAAAAATTTAAAGATTTGTGAGGTACAGTTTCAGGGGAGATACAGAGGCGGCGCTCCGGGGGGGGGGGGCAGGGGGCACAGTGCCTCCCACTTTTTCAAGAACCCCAAAAGCGCCCCTTTTTACATAGGAAAAGTGCCCCTTTAGCTTTGTAAGAAGTGCCCCTTTTTACTTACAAAGTGCCCCTTTTACTTTTACAAGTGCCCCTATTAATTTTTAAAAGTGCCCTCCCCCTTTCCACCTCTGATAAGTGCCCCTTTCATTTTGACACATACCCCTTTTTCCTTCGACAAGTTCCCATTTTTCTTTGCAATAAGTGTCCATTTTCCATTCTCATAAGTGCCTTTTAAATCTCTAGTAAGTGTTCCTTTTCAGGTACGAGAATCGCCCCTTTTCACTTTTGATAAGCGCCCCTTTCACCTCTGATAATTTCCTTATTCAAATGTGAGAGATCCCCCTTTTACTTTGACAAGTGCCCCTTCCTCCTTTTAATAATTACCCCTTTTCCTTATGATAAGTGCCCCCATTTAAAAAGAGCCCATTCCCCTTCTCATAAATGCCCCTTAGTCCCTTTTCATCTCATAAGTGCACCTTTTCTTATCTGGTAAATGCCCCTATTAAAATCTGATAGGTGCCCCTTTTCTTTCAACAAATTCATATTTCCCCTTTATTATTAGTGCCCCTTTTTCATTCTCATAAGTGTCTTTTTCATCCCTTGTGAGTGCCTCTTTTTAAGGGGTAAGAAGTACCCCATTTTCACCTCTGATAATTACCCGTTTTACTTTGACACGCGCTCCTTTTCTTTTCTTATAAGTGTCATCCCTTTCGATAAGTGTCCCCTTTTCCTCTCATCATTAAACGTGCCCCTAATTTCAAGCGGCTTAAAGCATTATCCCCCAAAGGTCGCTCGCTACGCTCGCTCGCATTTATAAATGTCATAATTATGTTACTTATCAAAGTTCTTTTCAGTCTTCTGTTATGAGAATGTGCTTATAACCCCATCAGGATTGGGTTTTCCCTCTTTATCCCAACTAACAATTGGACGTTTTCTGAACGTTCTAAAAACGTTCCAAGTTGGTTTTTTGGACGTTTTGTGAAAACGTTTTTTGGACGTCAAAATGTGGTAGGTTTTCGACGTATTTAAAACGTTTTATTGGACGTTTTAAAAACGTTTTTTAAACGTTAAAAGAACAAAAAAAAAACCTTTAAAAACCTTTCAGACATTCGAAAAGTCCAAAAACCTTTTGAAAACGTTCTAAATATATTGTGGACGTTGTTAGAACGTGCAGAAAACCTTTAAAAAACGTTTGGAACGTTCTTAAAACGTTTTTAAAACGTTAAAATGCACTACAAACGTTTTAAGAACGTCTAGAAAACCTTTTAAAACACGTCTGGAACGTTTATAAAACGTTTTCTAAACGTCCAAATGTACTAGAAACGTTTTGAAAACGTTTAGAAAACCTTTTAAGAACGTCCAGAACGTCCTGGAAACGTTTTGAGAACGTTCAGAAAACCTTTTAAGAACGTCTAGAACGTCCTGGAAACGTTTTTACAACGTTCAGTAAGCCTTTTAAGAACGTCTAGAACGTCCTGGAAACGTTTTAGGAACGTTCAGAAAACCTTTTAAGAACGTCCAATATACAGTGAATTTTTAATAAACGCTAGGTCACACATGTATTTGATTGATCTTATGAATTTATTATCAAACATATTTACAAAATATGTACAAAGGCTTGGCAATACAGTACATCATGTATATTTGAAAAAGAGTATTGGTATTTCCCGAAGTGCCCCCGAAAGAACATACAATTCTAATATTCAGAATAAATTGTTATTTGATTAATATCGGTTCACAAACGGCTGAAATATCCATAAATATATTTTTATTCAAAATATTAAAAATGCTTGAAGACTACTTTGAAGAAAACAAATCTGAATAGTTCTTTAAAAAGCAATTGATATAGATATTTAATTATTATTTTAACAAACATTAAATGCAGAAACTAAAATTAACGGGTCATTTTGAATACTAACAGGGGCTTTACTTGGCCGTTTGTAATTATTACTTTGCACCGTGATGGTGCAGGTTTTGGTTTTAAAGTTAAGTTTGACCAATACTAAACTATCCCTTTAAAACTATAGATACATAACACATGAACAATCTACAAATAAAACATAAGAAAATGATAGATGAGTTGAAGATATGCCTCATTAACTGGCAAATATGAATACTCATATAATTCACGGGTCTATGTCTCTATGAATATACAAGGCAAAGATAAAATGAATAGTGTCAATAATTTTGCAGCACACAATAGATAGCAACTTTGGTAACACACTTTATAAAAGCAATTTGAGTTATTTACAGAACCTGGCAATTCATGCCAAAAAGATGCCCCAGCAAATGATTAAGAAATCTTTCTATAATAAGTCTTGATCTTTGGTAAAACCAAATAGTGGATTACTGTAAATTTGTTGTGTACTATATCAAATTCAATGTGAATAAATTCACCAGAACCTTTTAACAAAATGTCACAAATTATCATTAAATACATGTGAATAACCGATTTAGCTATGTGCCTCCACCCAGGATTAGCTTCATCATCCGGTGCAAAATATAACTATTCAAAAGAGTACATGTATTTACTTTCTCATCAACTTCTACAAGTGATAAAAATGTGACTATTTTAAGAAGTCACATTTCAAGTGAAAGTACGTCCAAACAAAACAAGGAAACTACACTCGTTTCAGCTCTACAAATTGGCAACACTGATGACACCAACTGTGAGTAGCTATCCATCAACTTTGTACTCAAAATTTCATATTTTCTAAATTTTCCTTAAAGTTACACATTTCCACAGCTTTTAATCAGAGTATGTTCAGATTACTAATGACGAATAGCTTTCTACACAACATGCTTTGACTATGGGGGTTAGAAAATGTAAAATTTTGTGTACAAAGTGAATTTAGAGCTACTCAAGATGTCATCAGCATTGTCAATTTGAATAGCCGAGAGTAATTTACTAGAAAATGTAAAAAAAGAGTAGTTTCCTTACTTTGTTTTCCTTACCGAGTTTGCCCATTTCTTATTTTTAACTTTGTTCAAATTTGTCTCCTTTGATTGAAGCAGTGAAATTTCTAGGGTAGATTTCCCCTTTAAATCCGAGTAAAAAATTGTCCTTTTGATCGACCAAAGATTTAGTGGGCAGGTCAAGATTTCCCAGAAGCCTTGCATCTTACTTCAAATATAAAATCAACACAAAACACATGAACAATCTACAAAGCTATTTGCAATAAACTGATATAAATGAGTTGATATGAATTATTAACAGGCAAATATGAATACTCAAATTTAAGGGTCTATGAATATAGAAGACAAGGTTATAAGAGAGTTTGGCAGCACACACATTGGTTTCAGCATCCTTACAAAAAGGTGTACATTTACAGACCTATACAACTTTGTCTTGCATTCTCAACAAGATGTTGGCAATTCAATCCAAAAAGATACACCAACAAAACTGTTATGTCGCTGATAAAGTTTCTCCATTATTAGCTGAAATGGTCAAAATTTGGTTTAAGTATGAGTTTTAGGATTTTTTGCATTGCCCCTGAATGAAGGTATCTTAATCTACCTTGAATGAAAATGTGGTGTTCACTGGTTCGGTAAACGGCTCCCTCAGGTCTTCCACATCAACGGCCGCTCCCGATTTGGACAAAAGCAGTTTTTGTACCAACTGCGTCAGCTGCTGCTGCCCTTCCTCCAGCCTCTGCAGCGTACACACTACACAGTACCTGCACTTGAAAATTGCCTGAGAAGAAAAGAACAGACACATAAAATACATTATAATAACAGTTCAAGTCATTAAAAAGTTTGACAGCAAATTAATAGGATATTTTGGCGAGATATGTTTGATAGCTGTCCAATTTAGTCACTTCAGGAATATAACACCCAGCTTCAAAGACGACACCTTTGCAGCGCTTCCAACAAAGTATACATACTGTAAGGATTTAAAAGGGACTCTTCTGTAAGAAAACTATACCCATGCCTTGTTGATGAAATAAATTACATGTACGCCGAGATAATCTGCCTCTCTTATCCAATCCAACAGTATTTTAGTGTAGCAACTTAGTACAAATGGCAAATGTTGTTTTGTTAGTTTATACGCTCTATAGTATATGTTCTGATGATAAAAAAAACCTCAGAAACTTTCGTTTGTGAAATGCTATCTGAAAAAAACTTACTTTCCGAAGCCCGAGCCCTTGCTGGAGTTGTGGGTTGGAACTGAAAAATGCGATGTGGACTTGGACTTCACATTCAGTTTCGGCATTGGTATCTCTGCTGCCACAGCCTTAGTCGTTCCTCCGCGTACATGTTGTTTTCTTGATTCAAGATCTGAAAAACAGAGACACATTGCAGATGTTAAAAGGGATATCAAGACATGACAAGAATTCTCATAAACTGAACAAACTTTTGGGTAATGTAAACTTCTTGTCCGAAATTTATGCCTAGATTACAAATTAATTTCCAGTTTTGCCGGAATGGTGCCACATCTATTAATCATCATTTTGCATGGCTAGGACACAAAGCATGTCTAGCTTAAGCTATCCCAAATAAATTATCTTAGGTTTTCATCATCTGTTGGATTTTGAAGAAAACGAGAAATAAGATGTAAATTATACGTCTCTGGCCGAGCCAAGCACTACTAACCATCAAGAGACAAATACTTACCAGCGTCACTTCCGGAATCACTAGAAGATTTGCTTAATCTCTGGGGAAGACGTCTCTTTCGCTTCTACACGGGATCATCTTCCGATACCAGGTTTGACGTGTCCTCTGCCTTCCTGGCGATGTTTTGGCGCTTTCACATAGTTGCCTGTATGTAAAAATAAAACAAATCAATCCTTAAGTTAATCTACGTTATTGGAAATCAATTTCTTTAAATAATGTGTCATCTGAACTAAACAGATTTTTTTTAAAGAGACGAAATTGAGAACAAGATATAGATCTAGGTCTCGATATTTCTAAAAAAACAATATCCATAC
This sequence comes from Strongylocentrotus droebachiensis, assembly GCA_035222895.1. Lineage (NCBI taxonomy): Eukaryota > Metazoa > Echinodermata > Echinoidea > Camarodonta > Strongylocentrotidae > Strongylocentrotus > Strongylocentrotus droebachiensis. The sequence continues at coordinate 20,934 of JAVYIG010017302.1, forward strand.
AAAAAAGGTGGTTTGGGAGCTATTTCAATTGCCTAAAAAACAAACCTGTTGTAATAGGGGGTGGGATAATATAAAGTTGCTAAATGGTGGTGGAGGGAAAAGCATGGAATGTTCCACTCCCGTGGGATTTTAAATGCTATTGAGGGAAGAGTAAATAAGTCAAGAAATGAGCTGTGGTAGTCGAAGGACTTATTTTCTTCACGAAATAGCATTTTAAATCCCGATGGGAACTTTCCATGATTTTTCCAGACAGCAAAGTTAACAACTCAACTGTTTTAATCATCCGATTACCATGTAATGTAACGAGCCATGCGCACATACCCACTCCAGCAAAGAGTCCATGCTATTATGCGTATTGACCTCTAGCACTGCACTACGTGTTAATAGGCAGCATTTGCTCAAAAGGAATAGTCAATACACACATAATACACAAATGCACTTATCATGCCGATGCGGCTGTAAGCAAATTTTGACAGTAGACAAACAATTTGAATTTCTTAATTGTTCTTTCTAACAAAATAACATCGGTAAGTTGAACAAATTGTATTTTATTACTGCTATTTAGGTGTCATCAATTGTCACTAAAGTACAGATTTTTAGTGAAAGAGTTTTGTACAGTGGTGTTTGAAATGTTAAGTATCAATAGCACAGCTTTTAATACACACAGCCAGGATAGTAATGCAGCTATGTATGCACTAACTCCAAGAAGCTCCGACGCCGTTCGGCATCGGAGCTTCCTGGTGTTATGTGTGCACATACCCTAGCCTACCCAATTACCATACCACTGTTACCAGTCAATGCAATGAAAATTTCAACGGCCTGCACATGCGACATAGAGTCTGCCGTACTTTTAGTTTTAATGCAAATAATCAATATTTTATTTCATTTTACATGCTTCAAAATCAATCAAACAAAGCTTAAATTCCTTACAGATATCAGAATGTTAAAATAACGCTTACCTCGGTGTCGCAGTCTAACAGATTATTTGAAATCTCGAAGTCACGTCATCAAGCAGTCAACTCGTCAGTCAGTTTAAAACACGCGGCAAGCTCTGGAGCGAGCGCGCCGCACCGGCCGCGCCGGATACGATACTACAGTGGTACGATTATATACGGTGCGTACGCACTTTGTATACACGTGGTTGAATGGAGCATATAAATGACGTAGCGCGGTCGGACTAATTGGGCTGGGGGGGGGGGGGGGGAAGGGGCACAAACATTATGTGAGGGGGAGGGGTCACTCCTTATGAATTTCTTTTTTCTTCAAATAATGTCACCTTATGTTTTCTATTTTTTCCTCAAAATTATTGGGGGCACGTGCCTCCCTCCATCGCTACGCCACAGGAGTGCATCAGTTTGACATACCTCGACCCCCCCATGCGTATGCATGTGGCCTTATTTCGCCAGCTGGTATTTTTTAAGAAATATTTATTTGGACATAAAAAAAAAATTCAACAAAATACGTCTGAATAAAACGTTCTGTAAACGTTTTACAGGACCTATCCAAGAACGTTTAATTTGTAACGTCCAAAAAACGTTTTCTGAACGTCTTCAAAAGACCTAGCTCCGCAGCGAATGTAAGGTCCCAACTTAGACGTTATATACACGTTTTTTAAACGTTTAATATGGACGAAGACAAAACGTTTATTTTGTAACGTCCACAAACGTTTTGTAAACGTCCTATATCAAACGTTCTGTAAACGTCCTATATCAAACGTTCTGTAAACGTCCTATATCAAACGTTCTGTAAACGTCCTATACCAAACGTTTAATTTTGTAACGTCCACAAACGTTTTGTAAACGTCCTATAACAAACGTTCTGTAAACGTCCTATATCAAACGTTCTGTAAACGTCCTATACCAAACGTTTAATTTTGTAACGTCCAAAAAACGTTTTTTAAACGTTCTAAAAAACCTAAACTTTGACGTAAATGAGAAGTCCAAACTTTAACGTTATATAAACGTTTTTAAAACGTTCATTTAGGACGAAGACGTACAGGACCTAAAAAAAACGTTTTGAAAACGTTCTGAAAACGTTCTGTGTTTGCTGGGATAAGATGTAATTTTTCGCTCTGCGACCTCACAAATCTTAATTTTGATGATGAATGTGTGATGAATTTTGTACGATGAATTTTGTACGATGTATAAAGAGAAACAAATTTTGAAATCATCCCTGATAATGTATTCACAATTATAGGGGTATATACCAATATCTAAAAAATTGTATATTGTCGCTTTTTAAGTTGAGATTTTCCTTTGGAGGTGCCTCTTTTTTCCAGAAAGTGCCCTTTTTTGTTGGTGCCCCCCCCCCCCACTTTAACATAATTCAATTTTGGTAATGTAAATGCATTTGCTTTCATTATTAAAATTCCCCCATTGCCTAAATTTGTAACAAAATGGCAATAGATTACCATTCTGTGAACTAAGTTCAAACGGGCATGAGGTTTAAAGCTACTTTGTCCCTTTTGCAGCCAACATCAAATTCTGTAGAACTTTGCAGGATATATGAATATGATTGTCATGTATGTCCTATATCTGTAAAATTTAAACATTAGCTGTGTCTTATCAAGTAGTATTCAAATTATGCAAGGAAACCTATTTACCTTCTAGACTTCACCGTCAGACACTATTGAGTGACTGACTGATATTTTTTTTCTTTGGTAATAACATATAAAATGAGATGTAACAGGTACATGAGCATTTGTCTTCATCAATAACTCACTACTTGTAATGGCCAAAATTAAACTGATTGAATCTTTGTGCAGCAAAAAATCATTACTTTAGGTGATTGCAATCACTTAGGTCAATTCGACAACTAACTTGGTCGTTATTTTCCCACTTAAAGACATTCGCAAAGCCCTTTCGTTTTGAGGGAAGTTCTAAATCAGTATTATCTTCCAAATGCCGTTGGAATTTAACCTTTAATTTGGTTGGCCTGTAAATGGTACATAGTACCTTTAATAAAAGGAATTGTAATTGATAGGTTCACTATAGAAATAAAATGAAATGATAAATCAATAATTAAAAGGGCCGAGGAGTGACCCCTTTTTCAAAATGTCAGAGTTGTACTTTAGACGCACGCACATGCTATAGATGCAACCTTTATAGTGTTGGAAACATGTTTAAAGTGTTAATCTACGATCTTTTTTAAAAGTGGTAACTCCTCGGCCCTTTCAAATGCTGGCAGCAGGCGTGTACGCAGGATTTTTTTCGAGGGTGGGGGGGGGGGGGTGTTTAAAATTTGAAAATCACGCCGAAAATTCCGCAACGACTCAGCCACCCGCTGAATAAGCGGGGGGGGGGGGGGAGGGGGCTAAGAGCACATTAAAATATATATATATATATTTTTTTTTTATTAAAAAAAACATACACATAAAAAAAGTTAAAGGGGGGATTCAACCCCATCCCCCCCCACCCCCCCCCCCCCCCCCCCCTGCGTACGCGCCTGGCCGGGAGACTTAATATTTTAGTTTTCAGAGTGTTGGAATATGCCTCTTTTAGCAGATGACAGAGTTTATAGCTTGGAGCACAGGTTTTATAGTGTAAATAGTGCACACTGCACACTCCTTTTATCAAAATGATTTATCTATAAAAATGATTTATCTTCTCAGAAGGGGCAATAATATAAAGTGGTGAAAACGAGCATAATTATAATAACTATTTCTATAATGGGACACTTTTTTGGGAGATGGGCCCCCCCCCCTGGCGCTCAAGGGGGGGGGGGGGGTGCAAATTTTCAAATTTCACTACTCCCCCCCCCCCCACCCCCCCCCCCCCACTGAGCGAAATTTCGACCGGTGCGATTTTCTCATTTTCGGCCGGCGCGATTTTCAAATTTTAAGGAGCAACAAGAAGAAAAAAATTGGACCCCCACCCCTAAGAAATCCTGGATCCGCGCCTGATAACCACTGTCTTTCATTGCGGAAAAGAGGCTCATGCTACTGCTACACAAAGCTGCTTAGATTCTTTGAAGCTATGTCATTTAGATGACTTGATACAAGAGCCCATTTCGTAAGCGATAGTGGGAAATATGTTAAAGTCCGAAAATTATGTGACAAGAAAAAAATGAAGAAAAAAAAGTTAAATAAAATAAGAAATAAATAAGAGTTCTTTAGGTTTTTGGTGTGCCGTTCTGCCTAAAAAAAATCTCATATGCAAAAAAAAAATTAAATAAATAAAAGGAGTGCCCCGGGAGCGCCGCTTTTGCCTGCCCAATTGAGTTGCGAAAGTAGAAAAAAAAAGAAAAAAGACAGAAAATTGAGAAAGAATAAAACGGGGAGAGAGATTACTAGAGAGAGAAAGGGAATAGTCAAATAGCGATTACAAACGCGCTCTATTATGAATTTTCTAAACAAATTAATGACATCACAACGGCAGGTTTCTTTTCTTTTTTTGTGAACCATAAACGTTTTTCCAATGCCGCATGTCGACAAATTTTCATCAGGAACAAAACTCCTTACTTCATTTCAGAAAATACCCAATGATTGTTAAACAAGATTATTATGAAACTCCTCCCCTCCAAAATCGACTCAAGTTCTTGAAAATTTTTAATTAGAAAATCTTTATAAACCAACCTGAATACATTACTCAACCCCAGAAGATCCTGAAAAGAAACATCTGTCTCTCCTTATCTAATTTGGAATGCAAAACGAATGCCTACCATTTCATCTTCTTTCCAAGAACAATTCAAGCATGAAACCTTCTTCCTCTTACATTTTCATCTGCATGTCAGTTACAAATACAAGAGGCAGACCCTAAGACGCCAATTTACAGGGGAAATACAAATATAACCCCTCCATGTATACACGATTGGTCTTAAAGGTGAAATAATTTGTTTTACCCCAATTTATGGAATGATTTTGACAATAATTTATTCCTGATAGATCTAGATAATAGCATACATTCTCATATTTTTTTGAATAATAATTGGAGAGTCTTTATTTTACGTGGCTGCTAAAGCATGTGTATGCTACTATGTTTATCAACTAGGGTACCTACGTCCTTAAGTCATAACTGACAGTAACGGAGGATAAAATGCCTCACAAAAGGGTACTAATATAGCACATCGACACGGTTTTGATCCTGGGGCCTCTCAGTTACTAGGCCATTGCTTTGCCACTGAATCATGACTGTAGGGTAGGGGGCAGCCCCCACAAATAAACAAAACAAAGAAAATGCAATCAACTATCAATAATTCATTGCATTTTCCCCCGGTCCCCAACAGGAACAATTCCTCTGTGTGGCCATGCCTTGAGCCATAATGCATGGCCGTATAATAATATATAATAATATTTGATAAATTAAAGTATACCCTTTATTTATTTATGTTATAACAGAATTTAAAATTTCCGCTTCTTAAGCTTGGTCGCCACACAGCCTCGCACTACAATTGGATGTATTCTAGGTGTGCCCTACTTGCCTTCTCTCTGTCTCTCTCTCCCTCTCAGTCCTCTCTTTATCTCCTCCTATCACTCACCCTGTTTTTGTCTTTCTTCTTCTTAGTAGAAATTATAATAATCACTTCTACTACTAACAACAACAAGTCAACAACAATAAATAATAATCATAAAGATAGTAATAATGCAAATATTCACCTCCTTTTTGGGGGGAGGGGGGGGGGCATACTGCCCCCCCCCCCACCAGTAACCACTGAAAACGGTATATGGACAATGTTTGTGCCCAGGAACTGATACTACTTTTCTTATTTAAACCAACATTCTCTGCTGAGAGCCAGAAGGGTGTTAACACCTCCACTTATACACAGAGTTCACCCCCGTCTGGCTCTCAACAAACAATGTGCTGAATGTTTGTCAATTCTAAACTTTTAATAATTCATATGATAAAAACAAAACAACATGTTTTTTATTTCTTTATATGTATTTTTTTCTTTAATTTTTCTTATTAATGACTTTAGTACAAACAATAGCACATTTACAAAAAGTATAATACATAGTTACATATTCATGGAAAAGAAATGAAAATGATAAT
>JAVYIG010017303.1:0-26919 GCA_035222895.1 Strongylocentrotus droebachiensis
GTGGCTGGCTTCAGGCTTTTTTTCAGAGGGAGCGAGAATAATTATTGTACAGTTACAAATTTGATAGACCTGACTCGAAATGCAGCAAGGGAACAAGGAGAAATCTCTTGTCGAAACGTATCGGGCTTCAAATATAATATTATGTTGAAGTCGGATACATGTAAGTCGCTTTTTAAAAATGAGCTATCGTTGTACCTCTTCGATGGATCTGCATTGAAATAAGCAAACAAAAACAAATGAAAAGTACGCAAATGAAAACAAGAAATCGATAGTACAAACCATAAAGTCATTACTGGCCTACATCAAAAACGTTAAACAGAAAGAGGAATCATATATCTTTCAAAATAAAATGGGCTTTTATCTTAACACAATATCAATGTATATTTTTGCAATTGTTAATTGCCTTTTAAAAACATCTACTCTAACCTATATTATCAATCAGTCTTGGGAACACTGCCTTACGAGGTCGGTTAATAAGCAACGAAGTGAGATAAAAGTATAACTGTAATAACAACAGCACAAACCATTTTACAAATTATGGGGTCATCCCCAAACACCGACTGATAATTGTTAGAGGTGCCCCTGCCCAAGTGCCCCCTTTTCACGGTGAAGAATTGCCTCCTTTTCCTACAGGTAATTATTCCTCTTACTTTCTCATAAGTGCCTCTTTCCATTTCTCATAAGTGCCGCTTTGCACCTCCGATTAGTGCCCCTATTTAAATCTGATGGATGCCCCTTTTAGTTTGACAAGTGCCACCTTTACTTTAAAATATAAGTGCACCTCTCTTCTTTTCAGAATTGCCCGTTTTCACATCTAATGAGTGCCCCTTTTTCATGTCGAAGCGCGGATAAATGCTCATGTTACTTCGACAAATGCCCCTTTCCTTTATAATAAGTTCCCCTATTCCTTTGAAGTAAACGCCCCTTTTTATATCTGCTGAGTGCATCTATTTAGGTATAAGAAGTACCCGCTTTTCACCTCTGATAAGTGCCGTATCTCCTACTGTTACACGCCCCTTTTTCATCTATAATAAGACAGAGTCCCTTTCCTCTTCTTACTAATGACCCCCTACAATTATGATAAGTTCCCCTTGTTACTTTTGATATAAAGGGTCCATTTTCGTTTCTAATAATTGTCCTCTTACAAATATTTCCCTCTGTCGCGTACGAAGTTGGCCCTTTTGCCGTTATATACCTAGTCATATCTATATAGATTTGTCAAATGGGAGCAGCTAGTAACAGGTACCCTATATGGCTACCGCCGCGATGAAAAGCGATGGAACCGGGATAGAGGCACAATGCCCTAAATTTCATTATAAATGTGCCCTTTTTCGTTTGCCTTTTTAACCTTCAATGAAAGCTCTACTCAACTGCTTAATAGGTATCTTCCAACCTATCACCCTTAATTCTTTGTTTTTGCTAAAACAGAGAGCGATTCTCACAATTACTAGTTCAAATTATTTTTTCTACACGCAACCTTTATTTCATCGTTTAAAGACATTAAATATACAAGACACTCGTTTTTTTTTTAGACAATGTATAAATATTCTCACAATCAACTCCCATCCCTATTTCACAGTTTAAGCTCAACTATAGACTTAAGATAGAAAACCAACAGTCCTTTTCAGGACTATACACACACTGAAGAAAGAAAGATTACCGAGAGTCCTTTCCAGGTCTCCCAATCCTCCCCCTCTCTCACATGGTGCAGGGAGATGAATAATGCAACCGCAAGCATACTCTATACAAATCTTTATCACTAATAAGAGCATTCTTTTATAGGGCATCTTTAACATCATCAAACTTGATGACAACACTTTCACAGCTGTAACGTTGCTTTCATAACTAAGTGTCCTGATTAATCTGTGTGCCTTAGGGTCTTTATAATTATACATTCATTGTTTTGTGACCAGAACTGATGTCTATTTTTTTCAACCATACGCAGCCAAAATTCTGCCCAGATAGATAGCTTGAGGCATTATATTTACACGTACAGTCTCGCGGGCCTTCGGTCAAACTCAAATAGACAAATGGGAAGATAGGATAGTTATACCGTGTGAGTCAAAATAAGTTTACACCTAGAAAATTGCTAATTATTTTATAAATCATCTATGAACAGTAAACTATTATACATCATATGAAAGAGTGTTTTATCCCGAATCATTTGGTATCAATTTTGTGTGGTATGTGTTCACGCTTGGATAAACAAGAGGCATTGTTTGCGAGAGTGCAAAAATCGACTTGCGCCAAAGTTGCTTATGTGATGTTTGAATAAAACAATTGGGTTTGGGTATTAATTCGGTCATTGCAGATCCAAATAACATCCCTAACAAAATTAATCATGCCACACATATCAAATATCGAATATCAAATATGAACGAACATTTGTGCGCGAGCGGCGCGCGTGTGTGTGTGTGTGTGTGTGAGACTTTGCTTCTGCAAAAAGCATATGCAATGCATCTCATTTGATACATTCAATTCATTCTCTCACTTTAAGAAACGCACATTTTAGAAAACTTCACTTTTTCATGGAAAAATGTTTATTTGTTCTATGCACACAAGTCAGATTGAGCGGATGATACAACGTTTCCATATGCAATGAATTGTCAGAAATTCATTGCATTTTCCCCCGGCCCCCAACAGAAAAAATTCTTCTGTAGGGCCATGCATTATGGTTCAAGGCATGGCCACACAGAGGAATTTTTTCTGTTGGGGGCCGGGGGGAAAATGCAATGAATTTTTGACAATTCATTGCATTTTCTTCGTTTTGGGGGATTTGTGGGGGCGGCCGCGTACCCTAGCAAACACTGCGTACAGTCATGATTCAGGGGCTAAGCAATGGCCTCGTTACTGTGAGGCCCCAGGATAAAAATCGTGTCGATCAGCTATATTAGTGCCCTTTTGTGAGGCATTAATCCTCATTACTGTCAATTATGATTTAAGGACGTAGGTTCCCTAGCTGATTAGCATAGTAGCACACATATGATTTAGCAGTCACGCAAAACAAACACTCGCAAATTAATATTCAATAAAATCTGAGGATGTATGCCATTATCTAGATCTAATAGAAATAAATATTTTTTTTTTTGCAATCGTGCAAATATAGTTTAATGACCACAAGCCTTCTTGATTTCCAAAACCTCAGCTTCACATCATACAGGCTTCCAAAATAAAGAGTTGTCGATGTGGTCCCCCAAGTAGAGACTATGTGCCATACTTTTATTTGGCAATTAATCTGCTCATTTCGTTTCTTATATGTGCACCTTAATAAATATATCCGTGATAAGACATTGACAAACATAACAATAACCATATTCAGATGGAAAAACATAAAATAACCATTTCCAGTGTAAGAAAGTGATAGGGAATGCAACATAACACAATGATTAATTAAAGAAAACTTACCTCCAACTCCGAGTGAAATGGAAAAAACATCTTCGAATGATAGTACAGTCATCCTGACAGCTCTTTATATATTGCGTTTGGTAGGTACCATACACACTGCCATGACGTACACACACGAATAAAGTATGCATCGAAATTTATACTATTCCTTCACATACACAAATACGTAACGCTTCGTGTCAGTGTGAATGGGGAGGGGGGAGGTTTTTTTCATGTTGGCATAACAACCTCCAATTTTCATTATTCGTACGTAGTTCATAATTACGAGATGTAAATTGCTATGTATGTGTAATTTCTTTATTTAATGGAACATACATGTTTATGATGCATGATTATGTTCACGAAATTGTTACTTATGTTTTTTGTTTTGTTTATTTGGAGGACTGAGAAAGAAAAAAAGTGTTCGTGTGTGTGTTATGTTTGTTTGCTGTTCTGAGGAGTGATTTTTGTCTTACAGATGACATTGGTTCTAAGCTCACATGTTTTTGTGTTTGTTGCTTGGTTGCTTTGTTTGTTTTGAAAGGTCGCGGCATTGATTTTATTTTCTTCTGCATTCATGTAAGTATACAATTTTTCGATAACAATAATAATGTAATGTACAATTAGTATTTTTCTGACAATGAATCATAAGTAAGCAAATACATATATATATATCGTTATTTTCAACAACAACAAAAAAGATAAACTGTCATAAACACTTTCCCCAAACATTTTAAAACATTATAAAATTATTTGCGGAAGAAGGACTGTCATTGTAAGCAGATTGTGGGCTCCACAATGGGCCAAGGTTAGGGTTAGGTAATTGTTACTCCAAATGAATCCCTAGTCCTCATTGAACGTGATACGAAGAGTTATGCCCGGGATCGGAACCAGACAGGGGAAGTGATACATTGCCGAAAATAAGTAAATAGGGCAATGTTGTTGTACTTTCATATATAACATGTATCATTTTCATCATTATTATTAGTAGTATTATTATAATTATAATTATCATTATTACTATGCTCTGTTACTATAATTGTTATTTATTATTATCATCATTGTCATCATTGTTTTTACAGGGGTTTTTCTTGGATTTCTTTTGTGTTTGTTTTGCCCCGTTTGTTCTTTTGTTCTTTTTTTCCTTTTGCTTTGGTCTCTGTTTTTGTTTTGTTGATTTTGTTTGTTTGTGATTTTACTGATTTTTGTTAACAGGGTATTTCCAAAAATCTAGAAGAAATATGCGCAGTTCATGTAAACTATGATAAAATATTAATTGTACTTTTGTCAGTTATGAATAGATTTTTAAAAATAAAGAACAAAAGAGAAATAGATCAACTAAAAATTATATTCTACAAATGCACAAATGAATATTATTAATACTTTTTGTTGTCCAATCATTCACGGAGGTCCATCTCAAAAGAGATCAAAGCTTTTAGTCCTTTCAATTTGAAGAGTGATTGAATATTACAGGTTTTCTTCAAGTATATCAAATACTTCATCGTCCTTTGTATTAACTTGACGTCAAAATCATATGCGTTATTGCGTTAATCCCCTTTTGATTGAACTCCTTTTCAAGTAAGTTGTAATTCTGAATTATACATGACAAGAGGTCTCATCAATTGCATTCTCTCTCTCTCTCTCTCTCTCTCTCCCTCCCCCCTCTCTCTCTCTCTCTCTCTCTCTCTCTCTCATTCTTCCCTCTCTACCTCTCTCACTATAGCCCCCTCTCTCCCTCTCTCTCACTCTCTTATTCTTCCTCCTCACTTCTCTAAGGGTGCTTAAATGTTTAAGGCAGAATGAGCGATTTGTAACGCTCATCGTAAACGCTCATCGTAATCGCAGTTCCACGGTGTACTGTTTATGCTCACTTCTCAGGCTCCTCCAGGCAATTCTCCCTGTGTGGCCTTAATTGGTCTTCCAGCGGGATTCGCAAACCTTCACTGTGCATGCTACGTAGACCCACTAGAGGTCAGTGCGTTGACCCCATTTAAACGCGTTTACAAATTGTAAACGCCTCTTTTTGTGAGTTTACGATCGGTGATCGCCGTTTTTCGGTGATTCTACAAAAGTGAGCATGGACGCAACCATGTTTTAAACTAAACGCGTAACAGATGCCTGATTCTGGCCAGAAAAGTTAAGCATAAACACGCCCTATCTCTCTCACTATAGCCCCCTCTCTCTTTCTCTCTCCCCCCCTCTCTCTCTTTTTCTCTCTCTCATTCTTCCTCCCTCTCTCTCTTTTTCTCTCTCTCATTCTTCCTCCTTACCTCTCTATCTCTCTCACTATTATAGCCCCCCCCCAGTCTCTCTCTCTCTCTCTCTCTCTTTACCTCCCTCTCTCATTTCTCTCTCTCTCATTCGTCCTCCTTCCCTCTCTCTCTCTCTCTCTCACCCTCTCCATCTTTTTTTTTTTTTTTTTTTAGAGATTCCAATATGTCACGTACTCATATGATTATTTAACGTTATCACCAAGCACACTACAAGCAAGTGCTAATTAGAATAACAACTAAGGATGATTACAAATCAACGGGATGAAAAACAAAAATGTCACGTTCTCAAGAAAAGCTGAATTAAAAAGTGATGTCAATTTAGTCATGAAGGTGAGCTAAACGATCCAAAATTTTCTATTATTAATTTCAATTCAAGAAGCCTACAAAGAAATTTCGATTGTACCCTCGCCTAATTAATTTGATGTGTTCGGGTAATCGAAACGTGATTAACTGAACACGCCACTTTGCCATACCTGTCTGGTTATTCCTCTTTGTTTAAGAACAGACTACGCAAACGTTGAGATAATATTGTTATTCACTCAACGAAATGATGATAATAATAATAGTATTTAATTCTCCCTTTGTCGAGATTAACAATGATAACAGTCAGAATGTTATTGTTTGTTTAACTTATAAACCCCCTTGTACCGTGAGTCCCAAAAAAAATTACACTCAGAAAATTGTAATTTATTTCAAAAGTCAGCTATATGAACGAAAGGTTGTCATACATGTGTTAAAAGAGTGTTATATCCCGAATCGTTTGGTATCATTTTTGTGTGGTATGTGTTCATGCTTGGATGAACATGAGGCATTGTTTGCGAGAGTGCAAAAATCGCCTTGCGCAAAAGTATTTAAGAGAATTAAATGTATCAAATGAGATGTCTACGGGCTTACGATTTTTTTCTAATTTTCACAAAAGGAGTAGATAATTTCGGGAACTTTCATTTTGTAATTTACATCATCTAAGATGTAGGTATTTATTTATTTTTTACTTAGACAGTAATTTTACACAATTTTTAAACTTTCCTATAGGTGCCAGAAACATTGGAACAGCTCATTCTTAAAAAAAAAAACATCTCTATCTTTAGAAAATCCAGTGAGTAAACTTGTGTTGAAATGTACTCTGTAAAATATAAATATGGTGGGATTATTCCCCTAAGTAAATAACTATGCTGCAGCATCAAATATGGAGATTTTTTTTTTATCTGGATACATTAAAACTTGTCTCAAAACAGGTTTTTATTGTAAGCACGTTGCTGTTTCGAGTATCGTCTTCGATACTAATGAGGAAAATAAAAAACAGAGAGATGCCTAATACGAAACATGTGAGCCTGAGGTACGCATACTATATGACTGTGAATATGTAATATCGGCATGAGAGAAAACTTATAAAACAACCTTTTTTGGATGGGGGGGGGGGCATTCGGGTTCTCAAATCCAATTTTATATCATATTTAACTGGGAATTATGCCGTTGCTCTGGTAACTGGCAGCAACAAAAATTGCCAAACACAATAATATAGAGGAAAATTAGATTAAAGAATTATCAAATTCTTCAAGCGTTATCACACAAAAGAGGCAAAGAACTTGTTAAACTTACAATGGATGTGTTGGCAACGACCCTAAATGACGATCGATTGTGAACAGTTCAGAGTAGGTTACATTTCAAAAGCAAATGTTTTAACGAGATATATTTATCGTTGAAATGCTACGATTGAAAGATGCTATGAAGAACTTAAGACTAATTTCAAGGTTTGATATGGAAACTGCTTTAGGAACTCAAACTTGACCTATGACCCTTGCCCTTTAATCCCATACATTTCATCATAGTCCTTGTGGTCATTCACTTATGTAAGTTTAATTGAACGCCCTCATCATATTGTTCTATAGATATACAAATCTTATAAAAATGGCAACAATCCTTGACCTATGACTTTTGACAGTTACCCCCAAATTACATGTGATAATCTTTTCTTGCCTCATCATCCTCTCTCTCATACGCCTATAGTTTGGATATAATAATAATAATATGTCTTGTTTACCCAGGGTAGCCTCATCAGTATTCATACTGTTCTCCCTGAGGGCCCTGCGCATGCGATCATATTATTACCTCGGTCGTCGGATTCAGGCTTACCCGCACTCAATGTATGCACATTCTCCGCTCCCTGGGGAGCATTCCAGCCAGGCGTCAATTTTACAAGCGCACACTTGCTAATCTAAGCACATTAGCTTTCGCATCTTACCGGGTACCCATTTAACACCTGGGTGGAGAGTGGCAAATGTAGATCAATGTCTTGCCAAAGGACATTAGTGCCGCGGTGGGACTTGAACCGGAGACCTTGTGATCCACAGTCCGGTGACATATCCACTCGGCCAGAACAAGTACCATATTCAGTGCAAGTATGCAGGGTGGTCGTAAAAGTTTCTGCGCATGCTCACTTTGTAGGGAAGTTCGGAAAGTGATAGAAAGTGTTAGGAATTGTTAGGAAAGTGTTAGGAATTGTTAGGAAAGTGTTAGGAATTGTTAGTAAAGTTTGAGGAATTGTGAGGAATGGTTAGGAATGGTTAGGAATGGTTCGGAATGGTTCGGAATGGTTCGGAAAGGGGATGACCGTCCAATCTCCGCAGTTCACGGCCACGATATCAGGGGCGTCGCCAAAGGGGGGGGGGCGATGGGGGTGCGACACCCCTCCACATGTCAGGATACTGTCGGTAAAATTGCGCTGCCGTCGGGAAAAAAGAGAAAAAAGAAAGGGGAAAAAAAGAGAGAGAAAGGGAAGGAAAAGAAAAAAAGAAAATAAAAAGAAAAGAAAGAAAGGAAAAGAAAGGAAAGAAAGGAAAGAAAGGAAAGAAAAGAGAAGAAAGAAAGAGAAAAAATAAAAAGAGGGAGGAGAAACCGAAGTTGCCACGTTTCTCAGGAGACATCAGAGAGTACCAGACCTTCAAATCAGACTTTAAACATCTTATCGAGTCCAAATACGCGGAAAGGGACTGTATTACCATTTTGCGTACTAGTTTACAAGGCAAAGCACTTGAAGTGATTCAAGGCATAGGAACAGACTACAAGGCAGCTTGGGAGCAATTAGATGTCATCTACGGTGATCAGAGGAATGTCGCAGATGCTGTTATCTACGACATCACGAAGTTCAAGAACTTGAAAGACGGCGATGATAAAGGGTTCATTGAACTAGCAGGGTTAGTGAGAAGGAGCTACAACAAGGAGGAGGACATGAACAATTCTCACATGTTGTCATTGATAGAGCGAAAGCTTACGAATGAAGATCGTAAGATCTGGTTACGTCAACAGAAGCCGCCAACTTTGAAGTGCTTAATGGAATGGTTGAGCCAGGAGTTGCAAACTCGTATCAGGGCAACTGCATCGATTCGAGAAGGAAGGTCAGATAGCAAGTCAAAGCAGGGTGCCTTCATACACCATTTGACACAGGAGGACAAAGGAAATGATAGTCACAAGCCAGACTTTAAGTGTTGGCTATGCAAATCCAATGATCATTGGGTCGATAAGTGTCATAAGGTCGTTAAGATGAGCCAGCAGGAGAGGTACGAGTTGATGAAGGAAAACAGGGCTTGTTTTAGCTGTCTGAAACGAGCTGGCAAGGAACATAGGATGACAACATGTCGGAGAAGGAAGAAGTGTGATCGATGCTCTTCCTTTCACCATCCTTTGTTACATTCAACCATAAAGATCCAGGAATCTACTGTGGATGTTGCAAGCACCGGATCGAGTGAAACTCTTCTGCCAATTCTTACAGTCAAGGTTCGTGGTCCAAAGGGAGCAGTCATTGGAAACTGTTTATTGGACTCGGGTTCTCAGGTGACACTCATCAGGAAGGGAGTAGCAGAAAAGCTCAACCTGGAGGGTGATCCGGTTCAAATAGTGATCACAAAGGTCGGCGGAGATAGAGAGACTACTAATTCTAAGTGGTATCGGGTGAAGGTAGAGTCTTTGGACAATCATCGAGTTGTTAATGTGAAAGCTAGATGTGATCAACGACAACATCACAAGTGTTGAAGTTCGGGAGCTTGCAAGGATTTTCGATCTTGATAAGCTCAACAGAGGAGACGGGTCAGTTGATCTACTCATCGGTGCTGATTATGCAAGACTACATCTTGGTGACGTCAAGTCAAGAGAAAGAGGACACCTAGTGGCTACGCGAACTCCACTAGGTTGGGTGGTATTTGGCGGCAAGCCAGGACAGAGCAGTGGAAGTGTACTTGATGTACAGGTGGTTAGAAATCCTATTGACCTGCAGGATTTCTGGACGACGGAGTCCATGGGTGTGGCTTGTCCAGCTAGGGAGACAGATGAACAGAAGTTAATCACTGAGGCCTGTCAGAAGAAAGGACAGCAGTGACTGGTACCGTATCCATGGTTGAAGGATCCTAGAGAACTTCCAGACAATAAGGTTCTAGTGGAGAAAATGCTCTGTGCTACTGAGAAAAGGCTGATGAAGGATGTGGAGCATGCAAAGGCCTATGACCATCAGATCAAGGAGATGGTTCAGATGGATTTTGCTAGGAAGCTAACGGCCGAGGAGATGGAGTCGTACAACGGCCCTGTGCATTACATCCCTCATCACGCTGTGTTGAGACCAGAGAAAAAGAGCACACCGATACGAATTGTCTTCAACTCTTCATCAGTGTACCAAGGCAAGTGTCTCAATGATTTCTGGATGAAGGGGCCTGACCTGTTGAACAATTTGTTTGGAGTCATCCTACGATTTCGGGAGAAGCCAGTAGCAGTCTGTGCGGACATCTCCAAAATGTATCATAGGGTGCTGATACCGGAATCTGATCAACACGTCCACAGATTCTTGTGGAGAGATTTGCAAGTTGATAGAAAGCCTGATACGTATGTGATGCAAGTTGTTACCTTCGGTGACAAACCGGCTTCAGCAATGGCGCAGACAGCATTGAGGCTCACTGCAGAAGAGGGACGCACTCAGTCCCTAGAGGCCGCAGATGTGTTGAAGAGAGACACATACATGGATGATATCTGCACATCTACAAACACGAGAGAGGAAGCTCAAGCCTTAACTGAGAACATTGACAATATTCTCGCTAATGGTGGGTTTAAGGTGAAAGGCTGGACTTCAAGCACACAGCTTAAGGGCGCAGGAGGAGATGAAATGGAGAAAACTATGATGGAGAGTCTAGCAGAGGAAAAGGTGCTAGGAGTCTTCTGGGACAGAAAAAGGGATGAGTTCTCTTACAGGGTGAAAGTTGAGAAGTTCTTGGATAAGAAGCTAACCAAGAGAATCATCCTAGGCCAGGTTTCTCGAATCTTTGATCCTATCGGCTACACAGCACCGTTTGTCATCCGAGCAAAGATAGGACTACAGAAGATGTGGGAAGCTGGCTATGACTGGGATGCAGTTCTTCCAGAGGAATGCCAGATAGAGTGGAAGAGATTCTTTCAAGAGATGGAAGAGCTCAAGGAAGTAACGTTTGAGAGATGTCTGACTCCGAAGGATGTAGTTGGGAAGCCGCTACTCTGTATATTCAGTGATGCATCAATGCACGCCTTCGGAGCATGTGCATACCTGAGGTGGGAGACGGAGGATGGAGATTACAAGACAAGATTTGTGGCAGCGAAATCACGAGTGGCACCACTCAAGCCGCTGACGGTTCCCCGCCTTGAACTTCAGGCTGCAGTTCTTGCCAGCCGACTGTACAAGACGATACTAGAGAAGCTGACGATGGAGATAGATGATGTCATACTCTTTACAGACAGTATGATAGCCCTCTCATGGGTAAGGTCTAAGGCTAGGAACTTCAAGACGTTCATTGCTACTAGAGTAGGAGAAATTCAGAGCAACACAGACCCCAGCAAATGGCGACATATCTCAGGAGTAGACAACATAGCAGATGTGTTGTCAAGAGGACTGAAGGCAAATGAACTGAAGGGGTCATGGCAACACGGTTCAGACTTCCTACAACAGTCAAGATCTGATTGGCCTGAGGAAGTGAAGGTTCTTACGAATCTACCTGACGTTGAGAAGGAGAGGCGTCATGAGAAGACGGTTCTAGCTGTGGGTTTAAGTTGTGACCTAATCGATTATGAGAGGTTCTCCAGCTGGAGGAAACTGGTCAGATTCGCAACATTGGTGTTAAAGTTTGTGAAGAAACTCAAGGCTAGACGGGGAAATCAGGAGAAAGAGACCAGTAAAGGAATGACTCCCGCAGAACTAGAGGAGGGAGAAAGGTACATCATCAGAGACGTACAGAAAGGCATGGAATCACGAATCAAGAAGGGAGAACTGAAGTCATTGAGTCCCTTCATTGATGACTATAGAGTCATTCGAGTAGGAGGCAGGATAGATAAAGCGATGACATCATTCGAGCACAAGCATCCTGCTCTTCTTCCGTATGGACATCATGTTTCCATGCTGATTACTCGTCATGTTCATGAGACGAGTCATAGCGGAGTAGCTGCAACCATGGCAAAGATAAGGCTTAGGTACTGGATTCTTCGGGGACATAAGCTTATCAAAACTCTCAAGTACAGATGTACAAAATGCAGAGCTTTTCTGCATAAAACTGAGACCCAAGAAATGGCCCAGCTACCTAGGGAGAGATTAGCTCCGAATACACCACCGTTCCACTTCACTTCGTGCGATTACTTCGGGCCACTAACCGTGCGAGTGGGACGCAACAAGACTTCGAAGCATTACGGAGTCATCTTTACCTGCTTGAACACAAGGGCAGTTCATCTCGAGCTGGCAGTAGATTGCAGTGCCATGGAGTTTATGCAGGTACTGCGGCGTTTTTTTCGCCGTGAGAGGACAACCGGCCAGCATCCTAAGCGACAATGGCACTCAGTTTGTCGGCACTCAACGTGAGTTGAAGAAGATGATTGAAGGACTGTCCAACGAAGAACTTCAAGACTTTTGTGCTGAGAGAGGCACCGTATGGAGGTTTACCACACCAGGGGCACCCCATCAGAACGGCTGTGCGGAGGCTTTAGTTAAAAGCTGCAAACATGCTTTGAAGAAGGCAATTGGAGAGCAAGTGTTGGCACCATTTGAGCTTTTAACTTGTCTGGCTGAGGTGGCGAATCTGGTCAACCAGAGACCAATTGGCAGGCTGTCAACCGATCCCGATGATGGAGGATATATCTCACCTAATGACATGCTTCTGGGACGAGCATCAGGGAACGTAGCGCAAGGTCCATTCTTGGAAACAAGAAATCCAAGGCACAGAGTAGAACTGGTTCAGCGCATCGTAGATTCATTCTGGCAACGCTGGACGCGGGATGTATTGCCACTGTTAACTCCTAGAAGAAAATGGAATGTGCATCGACGTAATGTACGCGTTGATGATATCGTTATGTTCGCAGACGCGAACTCTGTACGTAGTAAGTGGACAATCGCTCGCATAATCGAGGTGTTTCCGGGTGATGACGGTAAAGTGCGGAACGTGAAAGTAAAGACTATGAACTCTGAGTACCGTCGCCCGATCACGAAGATTGCTGTAATCTATCCCGCAGAAGGTTACGAAGATTAGGTTACGCGAGAACTTTAAGTTTGAAACATTGTAAACTTAAGAGCAGATTTAGCTTTGCATTTTATTGGATGTAGGATTCTCTTTCTTCATTTACTTCATGAGAAAAAATTCCCTCATTGGGCGGGGAGGATGTTTTGGTATGAAATTGTTGTTTTTCATATTATTAAGGAAATTCAATCGTTGCAAAGGTATTTATTTTGAGACTGATTTTTCCCGTTACTTTTGTAAGCTCAAACAGTATTTTCTTTGGATTTTTCATTCTAAAGATACCGTAGCAATTTCTTTCACGGTGGGTTTATTACGGCATGTTCAGTTGTCACTCACTTTCATTTCAACACGTTGACAGAAAGGAATTGTCAGCTCGTCATCCTTTGCTTGTTTTCAGCATGTTTAATTTGTGTCCCGCCACTGAAGTAAGTTCTTTGGATTAATGATATAATTCTGTAAATAATGTGTTGATGATGTGATTATGTAAAACAAGAAGAAAAAGGAAAGTTATTAACAAAAGTCAAAGTTCTAAAGTAGGCTGTACGCCTACTTGTTAGAAGCAACCATCAATCACTCACCTAATTTGGCCTTGAGGGTAATTCGTCCTTTAGGTCCGGATAGGTGCTTGATACAGGTTACTTGTCTATGCAAAAGAGGTGGAATTCTCCCGCCGCACACGTATATGTACTTGTCGCACGAGAGGATCTGTGTGTAGCCAGCTCAGCTGTGTTCCAGAAGTGCAGTGTCGCCCTCTAGTGGTGAGGGCGGCACCCGTCGTCTGCTAACTCTGGCTGCTCTGCTCTATCGTCTGCTAGTGTCACATATTATATTTATGGCCTACTACATTCCCCCCCGTTTTAAAAAATTAGTCCCCGGGAGAGCCCAACCCAAATCAATCCCAAATTAATCCCCAAAACCCCCTTGCGTCACAATCCGTGACAAAGGCCTGAATAGTAAACAAAAACAACAGGCCATACTACAAGAAGAAAAAACTAAGTAAAACTTCAAAAACTGGGAAAAACCCAAATACTAAAAACCCAAAACACCTTAACCATAACAATTAACAGAAAAAGTGAAAAAGTATGTCGCCAGTCCCCTTATCCCTTTTTAACATAAAAATGGACAAGGCAACCCAACCAAAATAAGAATATTCCAAAAGAAAAACTCCCAGGCGCATTGCAAGCCGGTAAGGTACCGAGGCCCTAAATCAATTTAATTTATGCCCCCTGACTCCAATGGCCGTTCACCCAGGATAACCGATAGAATACTTCCAGGTCCGCCCTGGGTTTAATGACGCTGCGCGCGGCATCCAGGGATCCGTTCCCTAGAGGGTGCCACTGATGGCGTCAGTGGTTCCCTAGAGTGTGCAACTGACGGCGTCAGTGACGCCCAATGCAGGGTGTAAGTTAACACCCCGCGCGGGGTAGCAGGGGTCAGCCATCCGACACCCAACTCTGAAAGCAGGGGAAATTTCCATCGCCCCTTGAATACCCCGCCGAGCATCGGCAGTTTACCTACTTGCTCTGATAAAAATGGAGGCCATTACAGTCGGTGGCATCCAAAAGCTCGTATGCCGACTCCGACTATACGTTGGCCATCACCTCGGTTACCTCACCAAGGATAAAAGTGTGGAGAATCTGTCTCCATGCACACCAGGAGTCTGTTCGTAGGGACAGCCCTAAAAGCAACTCCCTGGTCGAGGAGAAACATGCGGATACTCCTTCCACACCCCTTAAAACCCTTCCCGAGCCGGTCCTGATAGAAATGGCTATCACAGGCTTGGGGAATCGGGGCCGTTTGGGCCACTCAAGCCTAGGATAGCTCACAAGCAGCCACCGTCTGCACAGAAGGGGATGCCCCCTCCATTTCACTGGCCTTCGGTTTCTCCTCAGGAGGTTCAACCCATCCCTCCTGAGCGCCCGACCCAATGTCTAAGGGTGCCTTGAGGCAGACCTCGGGACCACCCGGGCCTGCCTTCTACTGCGGAGCTCTTCCCGCAGCCATTCGTGGTGTTTCCACGACCCGATCAAATCGGCCTTGGCGGTAAAACCCCGCCCATTGGTCCGATGGATCAATCTCCCGACAAAGAACTGGAACACCCGCCACTGGGGCACGAGGGGCGGCGTGTTAAACGAACACCCAGAAAGTGACTCGGGAGATTTCCAATTCCTCGCAGTGATGATCCCGAGCCTCACGCTCGGAATTGAGGGCACATTGAATTCTAAAATACCATGTGGCGACTGGGGGCTCCTCTCCTTGGAGTCCTACCCCCTCCCCTGGTAATGATAGGGATGTTCTTTCCCATCCATATCTTATCAGGCGCTACTCCACATCGGGTTGAACAACAACTTAATCGTCCGACCCGCCAAAATTGTCCTCAGGGGTGTCAAGGAATAAGTTCCTCTTCCCCAACGGAGTGGTCTTCACAGATGCCTGCGTTCCACCATGAGCTGCCATGAGTTTCCCCAGGCTCCTCACCAACCTGGACACATGGCCTTCTAGCTCAGATATCCGAACCTCTAGTCCAGAAAGTCGGGCATCCGTGGTTCGCGGGGTGATCTCCACCTCTCGAATTTCAGGCCCCCTAGTGCCTTTATCCGATTCCCGCATTTCCGCGTTGGCCCGACACCCACGGCCGTACATAGCCCCGTGGGTGTGTTGGAGCCAGCGGATGGCCTCCACTGCCTCCTCCACGGTAGAGGGGCGCTGGTTTAATGCTTGGTAACCAGCATCCTTATCTACACACCCCTGGCACATTCGCAGCACCATCTGCCGCTGAACATATGCCTCCGGTACCTCGGGAAACGCCCGAGATGCCAACCGGTGAAGCCGGTCCGCCCATTCCAAGAGGGGTTCATCGGCCCCCTGCTTAGTGGTGTTAAACTCGAGCAGGACGGCTTCGGGAGGTTCCCGATACCCGAATCTGCCCTCTAGATGGCGCACCATCCCGAAATACCCTACCCCCGGGTCTCGCTCTTGCGTCATGTCGAAGAAATCGCTTGCCGACCCATCCAAACACCAGCATAGCTGGTTTAAACGCTGCGGGTGGTCCCATTCACGGGCATCCGCAAATGCGCTGAATTTGCGGAAAAACGCCCGCCAATTCCCCCGCCCGTCAAACACCACAGACTTGGGCAACGGCTGGTATGAACCCTTGCCCCGCTCCAATGCCTGCATGTATTCAGACGGTCGGCTAAATGCCTCTTCCCTGTCTCTCTGTGGCTCCACGTGAGGCCGGCGGTAGCGCTCCCCGCCCCCGCCTCCGCCCCGATAGAATCCACTTTCCTCGGGAGCAGGCCCCCTCGGAGCGTCCTGGTAGGCCATACGCGGGGCATTGTACCCCCCCGAATTGTAACGGTTCCCAAACTCTCGGGGTTGGGTGGTATTCCCCTCCCCCCAAAACTGAGCATCGCCGTCCTTATTCTCAGTCCGAGCTGCTGGGCGAGGGCGCTGGCGCGCCTCCTCTGCTCCATTCTGGGGAGGGTATCGGTCGTGGGGGTACAACGGTGCCCCACGCTCCTCATCCCTGCCTTCCTCCGGGGCTTCTACTGGCGTACTGCCAAAATCCCCCGTCTCGGACAACGTCCGAAAACCGCCCGGCCGAATGGGGGAATCCCCCGCGGCCTCCCTTGGGCGGAAGTCCAAACTGCCTTGGAGGTCCTTGACCTCCTCGTAGTGAGGAGACGCCTCAAACAGCTCTTGAGTGACTTCGCCACACTGCGCCCGGAGTGCCCACAGACAGCCTATGCGCGCCGGCGTCGCTCCGGGAATGGCGAGCAAGTCCTCGAATGAACAATGGTTCAACGGAACCTTGGCCATATTTAAGAAACCTTGGTGCGGGTCTCCACAACCAAAAACCTAGGCTCCGGCTTTAATTTAGTTCACCCGACTGGTAGATAATTTCTACCAGTAGGCCTACTAGTTCCACTTGGGTAAGTACCCCTTGCTTGTATGCCTCGATCACGAGAAGGAGGGTCTGTATAAGCCCCTGAACCTCTATTACAAAGGGCTCCGTCCCCTTGGAAATAGGCATGGATTAAATCAAACTATAATAATACAAAAACAGCGGGAGATAACGTGGATTAATTATGTAATAACCCACTCTCTCTCTCTCTCTCTCCCTTTAAAACTACTGTAGAGGGAAGCACACTCCCTACACTGAATCTAAATTCTCCTCTTTAGATTCAGGCTGCAGCAGCGAAGGAAAACACGCCCTTTCGCCCGGAATCCGTCTAAAAAAATAGATTAAAATACACTAGTTACCCCGGCTATACAAATTTCCCAGATACTATGATGAAGAAAATGACAATTCCCTTCCCAATAATCCGTCTGGTTTGTCTAGGGCGCGCTGTTTGTGCGGGTAAACGTTAACGTGACACTTGATGCAAACCTGGCACACGTTAGCCAAACTGTTTCCACTCATCCACTTCCGCTTACACTTAGGACATTTGTACTCACCGAAACACCTCCTCCTGCCTTGGTATGGGGTTAAACCTTCGCGTTTCGGTGTTGCCTCTGGACAGTCCTTAATGTAGTGACCTCTACTAAAACAAAGGTGACAGAGGTACGTCAAGGGCGGTCTCTTTCTCGGTTTTCTGTCGTTAATGGGGATGAGGGCAAAATCATTGAATTGGTCGGCTAAATCCCCTACACTGCCATACGGTGATGTGGTCAAGTTGGTCGGGGTTGTTGCTGTTCCCGAAATATGCCCTTCTTCTTCAAAAGGGGAATTCTCCTTAAGAAATTGCTCGGGCCAGTTCCCCGTCAACCCAAGACTGAATTGGTGTGGGGAGTCTCTTAATGAGGGTGCGTCCAGGTTCATACCAGATCTGTCGTGACCTTCCCCCTGACAACGGCTGAAATAAGTTCACCGATATAGACTAGACTAGATCTAGGCCTAATCCAGAAGAAAAGAACCAAACCAATAGCCTGTGCTAACCCTAATCTTTCCCTTAAATAAAACTGTGAAGAAAGTTCTACACACCTCCCTGTAGCCCAGGGATATACTAGACCAGGTCCCGGTCTCGTCCAGGACCAGTCCAGTTAATTATCTGAGAGTGTGAAGCCGAAGGGAATACACGCCCTTCACTCGGCATACATACACTTGCACCAGATCCAGGTCTAATCGACTAAGATCTTTGGTAATTTTAAACGACTAAAGGGGAACACACTCCCACTCCGTCTCACTCTCAGTCTGACCTGCGTTGTTGGCTTATTTTATTTTATTTATCTCTTAGCCAATAGCCCCCTGCCGGCAGGAGCAGGCAGGTGAGCTACACGCCAGGCCCACTGACACGCAAAACACACAGTCACAATCACCTCACAAATCCGAAAAATTGCACAAGGTATAAGGTGAATTTTAAACAAAGGAATATAAAATGGTGCCTCAAACAACACCACCCAGTGGCACTTACCTTATTTTCCACGGAAAAAAGGCACTGTAATCCACTGTCGATCCCTGCAAACACCCAAAACCGTTATTTCACTAGACGTTCTAAACTCTTGCACAACTTTCGAAGACGAGGCAATGCAGAAGAGAAAGTCCTCTTTCCGCAATAACCCTCCACGGCGCACCAAGCAAAACATACTCCCGCCCCGCGCACACGGCCTTCCACTGTGCGGGCTTATGGGAAATCCTCGAATCACCGCGGAGGAATCATTTCCGAAACGACGCCATATTCAAAGTACAAATGGGATAAAAGCCCCAACTTGCAACAGCGAACAAACAAACGAAAAACAATACAAATATAGCATTGGCATAACTGCCTAAATGCTCACATGCCCCCTCATTCCCCCCTCTCATGGAAAAAGGCACCGAACTTCGCCGAATCCATCGACCCGTCTCGATTCCCTCCTAAGGGGGGGGGGGGGGGGGGGGGGTCACTCACAATCACACCAGCAATATTACTAATAACATACAAATAATCCAAATACCCAGCACATACTACAAATCCCCCATTATCCCGTCTCCCAGAAGAAGGCCCCGAACTTCACTGAATCCATCAGCCCTTCTCGGGTTCTTCCCAGGAAGGGGGGGGAGGGCACTCACACCATTCATCCATCTCAATTCATATCATTCACGAATAGAACAAACATCGCTGAATATGACGTCAGCGTCGGCTCGCATTCGGGAATTCCCGAAATGCATTGTTGTACATGGATACGTGAAACAAATCACCGACAACACTAGTATCCCTACTAGATTTACATACAGTACGAAACCCACCCGACCGGGGAGGAGAGCACCGAACTTCGCCGAATCCATCAGCCCTTCTCGGCATCCCTCCCCGACTGGGCACAATACCGACCACGGTTACAACGAATGCCAGCCGGAACTACGCGCGGTCCACCCCACTACCATCGCCCTGGAAACTCGGTTTCCCCTGCAATGCGCAGCTAGGTTTTCCCCGCGCTTTTCCCGCCGGCGCGGCCAGACTAGGCTAGGGGTCCCCGTTCCGTTAGAGAAAACACACAACAGAACAAGAGACAAAATCTCCCCAAAACGGTGCATCCCGAGGTCCTAGTTGTCCGTGACGCCAATAAAGTAGGCTGTACGCCTACTTGTTAGAAGCAACCATCAATCACTCACCTAATTTGGCCTTGAGGGTAATTCGTCCTTTAGGTCCGGATAGGTGCTTGATACAGGTTACTTGTCTATGCAAAAGAGGTGGAATTCTCCCGCCGCACACGTATATGTACTTGTCGCACGAGAGGATCTGTGTGTAGCCAGCTCAGCTGTGTTCCAGAAGTGCAGTGTCGCCCTCTAGTGGTGAGGGCGGCACCCGTCGTCTGCTAACTCTGGCTGCTCTGCTCTATCGTCTGCTAGTGTCACATATTATATTTATGGCCTACTACATTCCCCCCCGTTTTAAAAAATTAGTCCCCGGGAGAGCCCAACCCAAATCAATCCCAAATTAATCCCCAAAACCCCCTTGCGTCACAATCCGTGACAAAGGCCTGAATAGTAAACAAAAACAACAGGCCATACTACAAGAAGAAAAAACTAAGTAAAACTTCAAAAACTGGGAAAAACCCAAATACTAAAAACCCAAAACACCTTAACCATAACAATTAACAGAAAAAGTGAAAAAGTATGTCGCCAGTCCCCTTATCCCTTTTTAACATAAAAATGGACAAGATGGACAAAATAATGTACACGTGAAAATAGGTTGAAGTTAGAAGACCAATCTCTGTGTCACGTGTGTTGCCAATTCATGTATGTGTAGATTCTTTTCTATGTATTTATAAAGGAAACATAAATAGGGATGTTAGGAGTTTTTGTTTTGGAATTGATTGTCTTTAATTTATCAACAGAAATAATAACCAGGTCACACAAAGAAGTGTATTTTCAAACCATTTATTAAGAACATGTCAGACTCAGAGTATGAACAACATAACTCAAAATATGTTATTTTTTGTGCATTATCTTTACAGTTTGAATAAATACCTACACCAGTAGGAACTATACATTCTAACGGGCACATCTCGGCTTGTTCACTGATCCAAACAGAAAGAAAGGAAAAGAAAGAAAAGAAAGAAAAGGAAAAAAAGAAGAAAAAAGAGTAAAAGGGAAACAAAAGAAACGGGGGTGAAAGAGAGGAGAGAGAGGGGAGGTAAGAGTCTGAGAGAGGAGGAGTGGGAGTAAAAGAGAGCAGGCGCGGATCCAGGGGGGGGGGGGCCGAGCGTGCCTTGGCCCCCCCCCCCCCGCAAAAAAAAAAAAAAAAAAAAGGAGAGAGAGAGAAGGAAAAGTAAATATGTTGCTGTGTCGGGTCAGCTGTGTCGGTATTCTTGCTCGATCCTCGTGTACATCAATGCAGAAGTTTGAAGTCGGTGAGATGTATATTGTCGGTCGGCCGACAAGTTTTTTTTTCCTACAAACTGTGACTTCTTATCCGACTTCGAGAGTGACTACAACTACAATACTTGTATTTTCTCGAAGCTTCACTTTCCTTTATTATCAGCTAAAGAAATCAGAGGTTTAACAATTTTCGGGGAAACTAAATTCAAACAAGGTTTAAGAGTCAACAACGGTACGACGAATCGTCTTCCTTTCTCTATATTGTGATAAGACGCCAACAAACTTCATTTAGACGAGTCGAGAACGGTACAACGAATCGTCTTCTTTCTCTAATTATTTAAGAAAACGTCAAAGCCCCCGCGCTTTGTGCGAGAGGGGGAAACTGAATTCAGACAAACAGGGCTTTTTAAAAGTCGAAAACGGTACAACGAATCATGTTCTTTCTCTAATAATTTAAGGAAACGTCAAAGCTTTCGCGCTTCGCGCGAGAGAGGGGAACTGGTTTCAGATGAATAGGGCTTAATGAGAGTCGAAAAGTGCCGTATCTCCTACTGTTACACGCCCCTTTTTCATCTATAATAAGACAGAGTCCTTTTCCTCTTCTTACTAATGACACCTACAATTATGATAAGTTCCCCTTGTTACTTTTGATATAAAGGGTCCATTTTCGTTTCTAATAATTGTCCTCTTACAAATATTTCCCTCTGTCGCGTACGAAGTTGGCCCTTTTGCCGTTATATACCTAGTCATATCTATATAGATTTGTCAAATGGGAGGAGCTTTGTTTAGTAACAGGTACCCCTTGTTACTCTGTGTGGCCATGCCTTGAACCATAATGCATGGCCCTACAGAATAATTTTTTCTGTTGGGGGCCAGGGGAAAATGCAATGAATTTCTGACACTTCATTGCATTTTCTTCGTTTTGGGGGGATTTGTGGGGGCGGCCGCGTACCCTAGCAAACACTGCGTACAGTCATGATTCAGGGGCTAAGCAATGGCCTCGTTACTGTGAGGCCCCAGGATAAAAATCGTGTCGATCAGCTATATTAGTGCCCTTTTGTGAGGCATTAATCCTCATTACTGTCAATTATGATTTAAGGACGTAGGTTCCCTAGCTGATTAGCATAGTAGCACACATATGATTTAGCAGTCACGCAAAACAAACACTCGCAAATTAATATTCAATAAAATCTGAGGATGTATGCCATTATCTAGATCTAATAGAAATAAATATTTTTTTTTTGCAATCGTGCAAATATAGTTTAATGACCACAAGCCTTCTTGATTTCCAAAACCTCAGCTTCACATCATACAGGCTTCCAAAATAAAGAGTTGTCGATGTGGTCCCCCAAGTAGAGACTATGTGCCATACTTTTATTTGGCAATTAATCTGCTCATTTCGTTTCTTATATGTGCACCTTAATAAATATATCCGTGATAAGACATTGACAAACATAACAATAACCATATTCAGATGGAAAAACATAAAATAACCATTTCCAGTGTAAGAAAGTGATAGGGAATGCAACATAACACAATGATTAATTAAAGAAAACTTACCTCCAACTCCGAGTGAAATGGAAAAAACATCTTCGAATGATAGTACAGTCATCCTGACAGCTCTTTATATATTGCGTTTGGTAGGTACCATACACACTGCCATGACGTACACACACGAATAAAGTATGCATCCGAAATTTATACTATTCCTTCACATACACAAATACGTAACGCTTCGTGTCAGTGTGAATGGGGAGGGGGGAGGTTTTTTTCATGTTGGCATAACAACCTCCAATTTTCATTATTCGTACGTAGTTCATAATTACGAGATGTAAATTGCTATGTATGTGTAATTTCTTTATTTAATGGAACATACATGTTTATGATGCATGATTATGTTCACGAAATTGTTACTTATGTTTTTTGTTTTGTTTATTTGGAGGACTGAGAAAGAAAAAAAGTGTTCGTGTGTGTGTTATGTTTGTTTGCTGTTCTGAGGAGTGATTTTTGTCTTACAGATGACATTGGTTCTAAGCTCACATGTTTTTGTGTTTGTTGCTTGGTTGCTTTGTTTGTTTTGAAAGGTCGCGGCATTGATTTTATTTTCTTCTGCATTCATGTAAGTATACAATTTTTCGATAACAATAATAATGTAATGTACAATTAGTATTTTTCTGACAATGAATCATAAGTAAGCAAATACATATATATAAATCGTTATTTTCAACAACAACAAAAAAGATAAACTGTCATAAACACTTTCCCCAAACATTTAAAAACATTATAAAATTATTTGCGGAAGAAGGACTGTCATTGTAAGCAGATTGTGGGCTCCACAATGGGCTAAGGTTAGGGTTAGGTAATTGTTACTCCAAATGAATCCCTAGTCCTCATTGAACGTGATACGAAGAGTTATGCCCGGGATCGGAACCAGACAGGGGAAGTGATACATTGCCGAAAATACGTAAATAGGGCAATGTTGTTGTACTTTCATATATAACATGTATCATTTTAATCATTATTATTAGTAGTAGTATTATTATAATTATAATTATCATTATTACTATGCTCTGTTACTATAATTGTTATTTATTATTATCATCATTGTCATCATTGTTTTTACAGGGGTTTTTCTTGGATTTCTTTTGTGTTTGTTTTGCCCCGTTTGTTCTTTTGTTCTTTTTTTCCTTTTGCTTTGGTCTCTGTTTTTGTTTTGTTGATTTTGTTTGTTTGTGTATTTACTGATTTTTTTTGACAGGGTATTTCCAAAAATCTAGAAGAAATATGCGCAGTTCATGTAAACTACGATCAAATATTAATTGTACTTTTGTCAGTTATGAATAGATTTTTAAAAATAAAGAACAAAAGAGAAATAGATCAACAAAAAATTATATTCTACAAATGCACGAATGAATATTATTAATACTTTTTGTTGTCCAATCATTCACGGAGGTCCATCTCAAAAGAGATCAAAGCTTTTAGTCCTTTCAATTTGAAGAGTGATTGAATATTACAGGTTTTCTTCAAGTATATCAAATACTTCATCGTCCTTTGTATTAACTTGACGTCAAAATCATATGCGTTATTGCGTTAATCCCCTTTTGATTGAACTCCTTTTCAAGTAAGTTGTAATTCTGAATTATACATGACAAGAGGTCTCATCAATTGCATTCTCTCTCTCTCTCTCTCTCTCTCTCTCCCTCCCCCTCTCTCTCTCTCTCTCTCTCTCTCTCTCTCTCATTCTTCCCTCTCTACCTCTCTCACTATAGCCCATCCCCTCTCTCTCTCTCACTCTCTCACTCTCTCACTCTCATTCTTCCTCCTCACTTCTCTAAGGGTGCGTTTAAGCTTAAATGTTTAAGGCAGAATGAGCGATTTGTAACGCTCATCGTAAACGCTCACCGTAATCGCAGTTCCACGGTGTACTGTTTATGCTCACTTCTCAGGCTCCTCCAGGCGATTCTCCCTGTGTGGCCTTAATTGGTCTTCCAGCTGGATTCGCAAACCTTCATTGTGCATGCTACGTAGACCCACTAGAGGTCAGTGCGTTGACCCCATTTAAACGCGTTTACAAATTGTAAACGCATCTTTTTGTGAGTTTACGATCGGTGATCGTGATCGCCGTTTTTCGGTGATTCTACAAAAGTGAGCATGGACGCAACCATGTTTTAAACTAAACGCGTAACAGATGACTGATTCTGGCCAGAAAACGTTAAGCATAAACACGCCCTATCTCTCTCACTATAGCCCCTCTTTCTCTCTCCCTCCCTCTCTCTCTTTTTCTCTCTCTCATTCTTCCTCCTTCCCTCTCTATCTCTCTCCCTCCCTCTCTCTCTTTTTCTCTCTCTCATTCTTCCTCCTTACCTCTCTATCTCTCTCACTATTATAGCCCCCCCTCTCTCTCTCTCTCTCTACCTCCCTCTCTCATTTCTCTCTCTCTCATTCGTCCTCCTTCCCTCTCTCTCTCTCTCACCCTCTCCATCTTTTTTTCCCTTTTTTTTTAGAGATTCCATTATGTGACGTACTCGTATGATTATTTAACGTTACCACCAAGCACACTACAAGCAAGTGCTAATTAGAATAACAACTATAAAGGATGATTACAAATCAAGGATGAAAAACAAAAATGTCACGTTCTCAAGAAAAGCTGAATTAAAAAGTGATGTCAATTTAGTCATGAAGGTGAGCTAAACGATCCAACATTTTCTATTATTAATTTCAATTCAAGAAGCCTAC
The DNA here is from genome assembly GCA_035222895.1 of Strongylocentrotus droebachiensis. NCBI lineage: Eukaryota > Metazoa > Echinodermata > Echinoidea > Camarodonta > Strongylocentrotidae > Strongylocentrotus > Strongylocentrotus droebachiensis. Next base: position 25,203 of record JAVYIG010017303.1, read on the forward strand.
AAAGAAATTTCGATTGTACCCTCGCCTAATTAATTTGATGTGTTCGGGTAATCGAAACGTGATTAACTGAACTTACTTTGCCATACCTGCTTGGTTATTCCCTATTTGTGTAAGAACAGACTACACAAACGCTGAGATAATATTGTTATTCACTCAACGAAATGATGATAATAATAATAGTATTTAATTCTCACTTTGTCGATATTAACAATGATAACAGTCAGAATGTTTATGTTTGTTTAATTTATAAACCCCTTGTAACCGTGAGTCCAAAAAAAAAATGACACTCAGAAAATTGTAATTTATTTCAAAAGTCAGCTATATGAACGAAAGGTTGTCATACATGTTTAAAAAGAGTGTTATATCCCGAATCGTTTGGTATCATTTTTGTGTGGTATGTGTTCATACTTGTAATTATTGAGGCACTGTTTGCAAGAGTGCAAAAATCGCCTTGCGCAAAAGTATTTAACAGAATTAAATGTATCAAATGAGATGTCTACGGGCTTACGATTTTTTTCTATTTTTTTTAAAAGGAGTAGATAATTTCGGGTACTTTAATTTTGTAATTTACATCATCTAAGATGTAGGTATTTATTTATTATTTACTTAGACAGTAATTTTACACAATTTTTAAACTTTCCTATAAGTGCCAGAAACATTGAAATAGCTCATTTTGAAAATAAAAAAATCTCTATCTTTAGAAAATCCAGTAAGTAAACTTGTGTTGAAATGTACTCTGTAAATTATAAAATATGGTGGGATTATTCACAAAAGTAAATGATTGCAGCATCAAAATAATATGGAAACAAAAATGATCTGGATACATTGAAACTTGTCTCAAAATAGGTTTTATTGTAAGCATGTGGCTGTATCGAGTATCGTCTTCGATAGGCCTACTAATGAGGAAAAGAAATAACGGAGAAATACCTAATACGAGACATGTGAGCCTGAGGTACGCAATAGTTAGATGTTCGAGAGACAGTCGTGTGCCCTACCACGTGAATTATATGAGTACACTGCATTTGAGTTGTTTTGAGTTCCTCAAGGTTTTGCCCTAGATAAAAAAAAATCAACTTGATTACCCTTTTAGACATATTATATAATGTGCATACTATATGTGACTAGTGAATATGTAATATCGGCATGAGAGAAAACTTATAAAAACAACCTTTTTCGGATGGGGGGGGGGGGGCATTCGGGTTCTCAAATCCAATTTTATATCATATTTAACTGGGAATTATGCCGTTGCTCTGGTAACTGGCAGTAAAAAAATTGCCAAACACAATAATATAGAGGAAAATTAGATTAAAGAATTATCAAATTCTTCAAGCGTTAGAATAATCACACAAAAAAAGGCAAGAACTTGTTAAACTTACAATGGATGTGTTGGCAACAACCCTAAATGACGATCGATTGTGAATAGTTCAGAGTAGGTTACATTTCAAAACTTGAAATAAGCAAATGTTTTAACGAGATATATTTATCGTTGAAATGCTACGATTGAAAGATGCTATGAAGAACTTAAAACTAATTTCAAGGTTTGATATGGAAACTGCTTTAGGAACTCGAACTTGACCTATTACCCTTGCCCTTTAATCCCCTACATTTCATCATAGTCCTTGTGGTCATTCACTTATGTAAGTTTAATTGAACGCCCTCATCATGTTGTTCTATAGATATACAAATCTTATAAAAATGGCATCAATCCTTGACCTAT
>JAVYIG010017304.1:0-26919 GCA_035222895.1 Strongylocentrotus droebachiensis
CTGAAATGCGCTATATAAGGACGAACTATTATTATTATTATTATTATTATTACATCTGTATACGACATCCTATACAATATTGATCTAATCACGACTTACCGAGGGTAGGAGTCGTAACAGTCACAAGTGGACTTCTTGGTCCTTCTCCGCCGGGACCTTCTCTGACGGCAGACACACTGATATTGTATTCTGTTCCTGGTTCCAACTCGGTCAATACAAACTCCATTATTCGTTGAAGATCGCCCTCTCCCATACTCGAGGCGATTCTATCAACCACTATCCATTCTTCTTCCATGGTTTGCTGATAGATAAGGTAACCAACAACTGGTCCGTCGCCAGGATCCAGGCAAGGTATCCAAGAGCTCCAGAAGACAGTGACTGACGACGAGCTGATCTCTCCGACTGTTGGGCCGGATGATAGCTCTGGTAAAGCTGGAAATGATAAAACTGTCCTGTTAATAACTCGTTTATGTGTAAATTACCTTTATGTTATGGACAAAAAACAAGAGAAACAACCAATTAAAACAAGTGAAAAACCCATCCAAATCTGAATTTTCTAAGGGCCTAATTTCAAATTAAAACTACGATATTACCTAGCAAATAAACAAAGTTTTTTTATTAACGAAACACAAAGAAATTGTTCAAGAAATGTTAAGGTTATAACAATTTATTTAAATACTTTGTCTTTTTTTATTATGTTAAAATGTAAATTGATGTAAATATATATGAAATGTGAAATATGTGAAATAAAACACCTCGGTAAGAGGACAAGAAGAAAAAAAAGGTGTAAATTACCTTTATGTTATGGACAAAAAACAAGAGAAACAACCCCTCCTCCTCCTCTTCCAAATCTGAATTTTCTAAGGGCCTGCTTTGAATTGAAATGTTAAAGCTACACGTACGTTGCATTCTTAAATAGATATTTTGGATAATGTCCATGCATAAACATTATGTATGTTGCTATTTACTACTTACATTAAATGTACTAAATCACTTAATCACCTTAAATATGATGAGAATTGGTTTGAAGGAAATATTACCGTAAAGATCAAAGACAGCAGAAAAAGCATCCAGTGAAAAGGATTTATTGTGTTCCGGCAGTTCACCTGTTGTAGGGGCACTAGTGTAAGGGTAAGAGTCGGGATAAGATTAATGGCTAATGTCAATTGGAAGCATGACCGACCGCCAAATCCACCAACCGACATAGGACTATTGAGGCTAAGACTTATGCAAGTTTAGCTGATGGTTGGATGTTTCTGTTTACATCCGTATACGAAATCATCATCAATATTGGTCTAATCACCACTCACCAGGGGTAGAAGTCGTAGCAGTCACAAGAGGACTTCTTGGTCCTTCTCCGCCGAGACCTTCTCTGACGGCAGACACACTGATATTATGTTCTGTTCCTGGTTCCAACTCGGCCAATACAAACTCCATTCTCGGTTGAAGATCATCCTTTACCAAACCCGAGTCGATTCTACCAACCACTATCCATCCCTCTCCCATAGTCTGCTGGTAGATAAGGTAACCAACAACTGGTCCGTCGCCGGAGTCCAGGAAAGGTATCCAAGAGCTCCAGAAGACAGTGACTGATGACGAGCTGATCTCTCCGACTGTTGGGGCGGATGGTAGCTCTGGTAAAGCTGGAAATGATAAAGCTGTCGTGTTAATAACTCGTTTATGTGTAAATTACCTTTGTGTTATGAGGAAAAAAACATATGAGAAACTAACAAATAAAACAAGTGAAAAACCCTTCCCAATCTGAATTCACTTAGGGCCTGCTACATGTTAAAGCTACGAGTACGTTGCGTTCTTAAATACTATTACTAAGTAAGTATTTCGGATAATGTACATGCATGGAATTATGTATGTTGTTATCTGCACACAGTGATCGACTGAATTATGTCTACTGCTTGTAAATTTGATGATTTTAATAATTTTTGTGTTATACAGAACTCAAGAATGAAAGAGGGATTAGGTTGAATAATATTAGATGTATGCTTTAATATGTCACATTCTCAAGACTCATAAATCGGGACAAATCGATTTTTCTAAAAAAAAAAAAAAATTAAGGGTATAAATTATTTCATCGTTAACTACAATCTACAAAATTACTAATTCAGTGTATATGTGGTGAGAAATATTTGGAACAGAAATAATATTACCGTAAAAATCAAAAACAGCAGAAAAAGTAGCCAGTGAAAAGGATATATCTTTGTCCGGCAGTTCACCAGCGTAGCAGAAGATTTGGTCACCTTCGTTCACGTTGTAAATGAGGAAACTATTATTACGGAATTCACCATCAAGGCTCGTCAAAGAGTAGGAAATAGGTCTCGATGACGAAAGAGTTTGACCGATGGATACCTTTACGTCATCTGGAGACAGTGTTTCTGCTTCGATTTCGACGTCGACAGCGCAGTAGACATTAGCAAAACCGGGATTGGTTCGAGGGATTGTGAGATGGAAATTATCTGCAGGATGAGATACAAGAAAGAATGAGAGTGGTAGAAAGGCAATACAATAATAAATCTAGCAACATATAAGACAGTTAATGATAAAATGTTTTTAAATACATAAATTTGGTGTTGAAATGATTTCAAATGTAAAGCCCGCTGCAGACGAGACGTAATTTTGATTGCGTCAATTACCTGCGCTAAACAAGTCAGTGAATTAAGTAGTTAGCCCATGCGCCATATGATACTGCACTGTTAATTTCGCAGCCGTTCTCTGCATGACGCCATTCTCATATTAGGTTCGGCGAACGGTTTTCAAAATTTGTAATTCCAATCATTAATATCTCGATAATCAGACAGGCGATCGGCTTGTAAAAGTCATGGAGTTCCTGACTAACCTAAAGTTTTATAATTATCATTGCAGCATGAGCTAAATCAAGGATTATTTTTAAAGGGTCTAAGACAAAGTTACCGGATCCCTTTAATATATGCAGTTGCATTTGGACTATTGAAATACTATTATTCCTATCAGGTAAATGAAATTATTTGTATTGAGGCACTTCATAAAGATGTATGCATTAAATTGTGTTACATTACTAAACAGGCCTATTGCTGTGGTAGAACTTCACTTCACTGCTGTTATGTAAAAATGTGTAGAACAGGTGAATATGCATGTGACACCTGTTCTACACATTTTTACATAATAGCAGGGAAGGGATGTTCCTTTGTCTACCTGAGGAACTGTATATTTTATGCGCACGTGCGCGGCATTACTCGTACCGTACTAGATTTAGGAAAATCAAGGAGGCTGTTCACACCAGCAGAGATAGCGCGGTCTAGCGCGCGCTAGAAAAAAGGGGGTGCTACGATAGACCGCGCTATCTCATCGCGGTGTGAATAGCTCTGTTGACGCATTCTCGATCGCCGACTGAGACGACGAGACGCATGCGCAGTGCCTTAAAATGACGTCATACGAAGACCTTACCGCATTCGGTGACGTAGTCTTGCATCAGGCAAAATTAATGACGCCTTGTGTGCAAGACTAGAGTGACATTTGAAACACATAAGCATATTGATAGATGTGATCTCACTCACATATTCCTTTCTGGCAAATCAAATATCTGTCCAGTGAACAGTCGGCATCGTCCCAACGTCCATGTCTGTAATTCACTGTGCTCGACCAGAGGCAAGCACAATCTTGATCTCCCGGACCATTATTATCTGGTTGACGTCGCGCCCATCCATCATATCTAATATAGAACAAAGAAAAATAAAATGCATGACAATTAAAATAACAATGAAATACCCAGGCTTCAAGGTGAGCAAATACTAATGATAATATTGTATACTATTAAACCCTACAAAAATAATGCCGGTTAAATAATCGTTTCCTGACATAAATAACCATAACATCATTATCCTTTTAACGACATTGGACAGTTTTGTGAACGTCTTTAGAACGTCTTGTGTTCGCTGGTATTTTAATTGAGATAAATCTAGAAACGAGCATTCCTCATAAATTCTGAAAACTTCGTCGCTACACAAGGAGATCGAACGTTCAATGACTGATAACATTTAAATGACATGAATTGGTCCTACAAGATTAATAAAAGAATTGCACTTATTTTATGTCGATATCGTGATTATAGTGCTTACATCACTAGTGTGCCATCAAGCCATCTGAATTCACCTTCGACCTCGCTGTCATTACAACCAATCGAAAAGCACCGCGTATCTTCTAAGGGCGGAGAGATGAAAGTCGTCAAGAAATCCTACATTGATATTAACAAATACAAAACATACATATACGACTAAATTCCCATTCCTAAAACCCGTTACCCGGAATAGAAATCACAAAGAAAAGTTCTATGGACTGAGCGGAACATGATATTGATTAGAAACTATTCAACCAAAGTCTACATCTCTATATACTTGGCATCACTCGAATGGAGAATCGTACACAACATTATATGTGCAATGATTTAGAATCGTTTTTTATTATGAATATTACCATTTGGACACGAGGCGTCATTGCTGACTTCAGGCTGTATCTTTGACTGGCGCGGTGTTTGGCCTTTCCTGTGTGAGTGACGTTCGAGAAGTAAATCGTGCACAAATTGCATTATATTACTCGCCCATACACTAACTGTCTTCGTAGGCTCTATTAGCGTAGGTAATGACGCAATCCATAATGCGCAATACTCGTGTGTAATAGATATTATCGCATGCGCCAGGAACATGGCAAATATTATCAAAGCACCATTCATTTTGCATTCATTTTTATCGTTATCATCACCTTCACATGTTGCTACGTCAGAAAGTGATGCTTCGAGAGCAACGGTTGATTTATAATGAAAACACATTTAAACAGAACTAAGCCTAAGTCGAAACTAACACCTGACAATTTTATTAATCGTGTTCATACCTGGATCTTGTCTGAGTCAACCCTTGCTAGATTTGCTCCGTATAAATCTTGACATAGAGACTGCGCCTCATCGTACCTTACTTGGGTGATGCTATCCACTAGAAAGACTGCGTCATCCAGCCGGTGCCATTCGGAAGAGGGTGTCTGACTTGTTACTGTATAAAGATATGAAAGTGACAGTTCCGAAATTATAAGGCGGCTGCTGCCTCCGAATCGTATGGTAATACCTGAGGTAGCGGAATGTTGAAACAGCAGATATAAATAACAGCCCCCCAAGGTAGGATCTACCGGAAGTGATTTTCCCCTTTTAAACACAAAAACTATATTAAACTAAGCAACAAGAATATTTTTAAACAGAACAAAAAAAAGCGATGAGTTTTTTTATGGCGAAAATGGATATATTTCTAAGTATTCTTACCCCCTTGTAAAATTACAATGGCTACAATGGCGATAGTAACGAATGCTGTCTCCCGGTAGGCGAACTTCATATTAAATCAACAAATTGATGGGAGTTGTTGTTAGAAAGAGATGCTATTCATTTATGATTGTATTTCAAAATGCATGTACATAGACTGGAAAAGAAATTAATGTTGTCGTGTCTCGCGCTGAAATGACCTAAGACAAACTAGGAGCCTTCTGTTTTGTTTTCTGGGCTTGTTGACATTAACTTTCCACTTTCAGTTTCAAATAACAAAATTGCTTCATCACCCTGTCTTATCTTAACATAGAAGTAACCGTTTCCGTCCATGTTCATGCTTCCATATTTGGCAATGAAATAATTCGTATCACGACAATTACGCCCTGGGCAATCACCCCCGGTAAATTACCCCCCCCCCCCGGAAACTAGCCCCGTAGGACGATTACCCCCCGGAAAATCCCCCCCCCCGGAGAATTACCCCCCCGAGGACAATTACCCCCAAGGACAATTAACCCCGGAAAATTACCCCCCGGAGAATTACCCCCCCCCCCCCCGAGGACAACTACCCCCGAGGACAATTACCCCCTGAGGACAATTACCCTCCAATGACAACTACCCTCCAGGACAACTATCCCCCAGGAAAACTACCCCCGAGGACAACTAACCCTTCCCCCTCCGAGGACAACCCCCCCCCCCTCCCCGAGGACAATAACCCCCGGGGAATTTATAACACTGTGACGTATAATGCAAGCTTATCTACAAATTGCTATTTATAGAAAATGTCATTAACCTTCATTTTCTTTGTTATTTATGAAGTTCATTTCAGTCTTTTCAAATTATTCAATTCGATATGGGGGGGGGGGGGGGGGGAAGGGGGGTGGAGGTTGCCCAATTCCCCCGTAGTTTTGCTACCGAGTAAAGAACATAAATTACATTTGAGTTTGAGTTTGAGTTTGAGTTTATTAACAACAAAAATAATAACAAGTAAAACATAATGTATCAAGCATGATTACATAAAATATAACAATATAACACAAGATCGATAACATAACACATGAATTATATAAATAAATTGTTTTACAAAGTATGTCGTATACATAGAAAATGAACAATGAACAATGAACAATACATTGCGCGCAGATAAGTACGCGTTTAATACAACATGCCTCTCTCACAAACAAAGGCACAACAAAGAAATTAGGATGTAAGATTTCCTTTATGCATCCTCTGTAAAAATTTTAATCAGCTGATTAATCAGCGTGTATTTGTCTTTGTATGTATAATGGGCCCTCATCCATGATCAAAAATTAAGGTTTTCTTCACGTTATCTATTTATTTCTGTTGTCATGCTAAAGTATAATATGTTTTCTTGTACGTTAAATTATTTTGAAATAGAAATTGCCTTCAAGTTATATGTACGGTGCCATGTCAAAAGAAAATAAATATCCGCTCTCTGGTAATTCATCTCATTTGATTTTGTAACTCCAGCACAGCGTTTTTCAGCCGGGGTGCCACAAGAGAATGAATTGGAAAACGTAGATTTTGTAAAAAAAAATCAAATATCAGAAACGGTTAAAATATGTAATTACATGAGAAAATACAATTTTGAAGAAACTAACGTGTCTTCCTTCCTCGCTCGCTGACAATATTTTGACAGCAAGGCAAATAAGGGCAACGAGAGGCCCGAATATCCTCATATTCGTGTATCAAGGTCATGACCGAATATATCACTTTTTGTTTATTTACATTCGGCGGCAAGGTGCCCGCATACAGTACTTTAAATCATTTTTAGTGTGTGGATTACAAACCAATTTTTTTACCAGTTTGAAAATGTCTTCTCCTTTTTCTTCTTAAATGTGTCCATACGTGTGTGCATAGCACTTGACGAGTGCCAGAGCCATGCAAAATTAATAGTCTGTAAAGACTTTGGGATTTGGGAGAAACTTGTCATTTCTTAAGAGGGTACCGTGACTTACAAAAAGTTGAAATAACGCTGCTCCAGAGAAATGTATTTCTATGCATTTTGAAAAGCGCTGGACAATTACCTAAAACTTACATCCTATGTGGAAATCAGAAACCGCAATGCCGCTACTACACATTTCCCTTTTATTATAATTTATTCAACGCCAGTGCGGTTGATGATTTCGAGACGAGGAAGACAACGTGCTATAGTATATGAACGAATATGGGTTCATGCAGGGGATCTTATGGGCTCGTAGCCATCTCTCAATGTGTCAGATCGTCTTTTGCTGTTGAATCCTGATTGTCCAAGGGGGTAATTGTCATCAGGGTAGAATTGTTCTCGGGGGGTAATTATCATCATGGGGTAGTTGTCCTCGGGGGGTAATTGTCATTGGGGGTAATTGTCATCGGGGGGTAGTTGTAATCGGGGGGGGGTAATTGTCCTAGGGGGTAATTGTTCTCGGGGGATAATTGTCCTCGGTGGGGAGTTGTCCTCGGGGGTAATTGTCCTCGGGGGGGGGGGGGGGCAATTCTCCGGGGGGTAATTTTCCGGGGGGTAATTGTCCTTGGGGGGTAGTTGTCCTCGGGGGGTGATTCTCCGGGGGGTAATATTCCAGTGTCACGTGAGTTACTTTATTTTAATTATTTACACTGCTACTTCATCAGAAAACCACACCAGAACACAATTGTAAAAGGTATAATGAAGGTTTAATATTCAGCCTACAAATCGTGGCGTCAAAAATCAACAGAACATAAACAATTTAATAGAACATAACTTTATAGCAGGGCAGCTTCCATCTCGTGAGTCCCTCCTGGTCCTGTTCGCTTAGCCAGTCTCTAGACTGCGTTGATATCCCCGTCGACTTTGCAGCTCATCTCTATCTTTGTTGATGATTCCCCTGGTCGCTTGGCCAGTCTCTAGACTGCGTAGAAATCCCCGTCGACTTGACAGCTTATCTCGCCCTGAAGTAAAAGTCTCTCTGAAGAAAATGTTTCTGCTACTAAATAAATCTACCTCGTGCATTAAACGTCTGCACCGTAGCACTGACTTGAAGGGTTCTCCCAATTATTCTACAGTAACTTCCCTTTACCCTTTCTTTGCCAGGTCCTTCACATTCCGAACCTCCTGGGTATGCCAGCTATATCTATTTCTATCTACATTCAATAGCCAACCCAAATCAACCAACATCAAAATCCCCATACTGTGTGTATTAAATGCAAATGTTGCAATAATGCATCCTACGCTTGGCTACCTCTATCTCACCTTAGAGTAGTACATTTCCTTTGAGTAGTACATTTCCCTTCTCGCCTGGAAAAAATTCCTTTCATGACATCCAGGGGGTAATCGTCCTTTGGGGGGTAGTTTTCCGGGGGGTAATTTTCCGGGGGTGATGGCCCAAGGGGTAATTGTCCTAGAACCGAAATAATTTAATCGATTTCTCTCAAAGACGGAAAGACTATTTGTAAGCGAAATAATAACTTCCCGGTTTTATTATTTGTTTTTTGTATGTTTTCCTCAATGCACATTGGAGGTAAATAATTATAATGATGAAGATTTTGATGAATGATAATAATAATGTACAGAAGAAATTAACAATAATAATGGTAATTATAATAGTAGTGGTAGTAGTAGTAATGATGATGATAATAATAATAATAATGATAATAATAATAATAATAATAATAATAATAATAATAATACAAATAATAATAATAATAATAATTATAATTATAACAATAATGATAACATTAATGACAATAATAATAATAATAAAAACAAATATAATGATAAAAATAAGAAACTGATAAACGGAGAGAGAATAAATAAATAAATGAATAAAATGGATGAGACAAGAACATCATCCTAGGAGTAAGATATTAACAATTGAATTTGTTGTCTACTACTAACGCTCATGTTCATAGTTACTTCAGATACCTTTGATTATCATATTCATATTGTAGTCCGCGAATGTAAAATAGTGCATCATGTCAAACAGATATCATGGTACATACATGTACAGGGCCTGTTTTTGTTTGTAATTTTGTTTCTGTTTACCACTGAGTTCCTTTCAGTATGATTTTGCTGGTATATTGTATGGACGTGTATAAGGTCTTATGATGAAAACTTTCATGTCCAATGTTTGTAAATATTTAAAGATTTTCTGTCAGGTTCGGTTTTATAATTTTCAGCGAAATCTGTATTTGAAAACCTGCAATAGTTTTCGAAAATATGTCAAACAAGATGAGGATGATATGGTGCTTCTTAGCCTGTTTTAAATTTGACTTGTAATCGAAGAGAAGAACGGGAATGCTAACAAAAGACAAGCTGAAAAAAGTTCATAACACCACAGAGGTCCTTTAAATAAACATAATTATAATCTATTAAATCAACTGGCATTTTTGTAGAAATTGTAAAGTCAATACTAAGTTGAAATTGAATTGAGGATGTGAGATAGCCTATAAAGTAATATCAAAGTTTGTTGGTTTTTGCTTCTACCACCGTTGTATTCAGTTAAGGTGACAATTAGTATTGTCAGTTGGTAATATTTATACAAGTCGGAAGGAGAGGATTTCTGTACTTCCGTCTTTTCAGTATTGAAGATACAGGACAAAATTAGCTCATGTTCTTTAAGTAGATTATAATTATGGCGTAGTCATGCCATGACTTTATTTTGTTGGCATTGGAAATTATGTATAACTATTAGTAAAGATATTATAGAGGTCGGGATTATATGTTACGTCGTGGATGCAGAGTTTTACGTAATAGAACAATTCCTACGGTTACATTGTTCGAAATTCACCAGTGACAGTATCTTATATGTGAATGGTCCGGGGACATTTTGTTTTTTTTGTTTTTTTTTGTTTTAGGGTTAGCAAGGAGCAACCAACAACTATTAGTGAATTCTTGTGTAGCATTCTTGTTTGTCAGACTTGACACTCCTGGCGCTCCACAATAATTCTTTTATTACCCCGCCTTTAGCACGGCTGTCGTAATTGTGCTCTAGCATTTCAAAGCCCGACACTGGCGGGTCAATAATTGGCGTGGGGGTTCAGGGAGCTGAGCCCCATGAAGCTCAAGGGTTTAAGACATTTAATCATGGACAGATGAGCATTCAGGAGCCCGTCTTAGGGCCTTTAATTGGTGGGGTCCAGGGGGTAGAGCCCCCGGAAGCTCAGCGGTTTTTAGCTATTTAATAACGGTCAGATGAGCATCCAGGGGCCCGCCTTAGGGCTCTTAATTGATGGAGTCCAGAGGGTAGAGCCCCGGAAGCTCAGCGGTTTGAGATTTCTAATAACGGTCAGATGAGCATCCAGGGGCCCGCCTTAGAGCCCTGGATTGTTCGGGTCCAGGGGGTAGAGCCCCCGGAAGCTCAGCGGTTCGAGGTTTTCTATTATGGTCAGAAGAGCATCCAGGGGGCGGAGCCCCCGTCAGCTCAGGGGTTTAAGGCATTTGATTACAGTCAGATGAGCATATTTTGATACCTCATTTGTGACAATGGCAGGTCACTCATCCTTTCTCTCTTTCTTTCATTTTCTCTTTAACATACTTTTTCAAAAAAGCGAGGGGAGCTCAAACCCCCGAGCCCTGCCGTTCTGCAGGACTTGACATGAATGCTTTTAAATAAGCATACTTTTTGTCTGACTTTGAATATAGGAATTTGTAATTTTTCAACAAACGCATACAAAAGAATGTTTTACAAAAGAAATGGAGAAAAAGTCCCGGTAAATCATGTCATTTCAGCAACATTTGTAAATCACTGGTATCGAATTAGAAATAAAACACTTTGAATTTAATTGGGGGGCATCTTCCCTCTCCCTATCAATACGCCAGTGTTCAGGGGCTAATGTCTTCGCTCCCATATAATAATAAACACACACGCTTTCCCATCCTCTCACAATATATCCACGGTATGCGCGTTTCGCTATTATAAACATCCTCCATTGATACATATAGGGGCATGCGGGATGTTTAGGAAATGTAATTTCTCTGTGATTCTATTCAGGTTTTATCATTTTTTATTTTCTTTTTGGTCAAAATACAAACCATTTTTACTTCTTTACTGCTTTTTTCGGGGGGGGGGGGCGAAAATGCGTCCCTCCTTTTTCGTTCTGCAATGTACATATTCGTACTCACTCGAGCCCTCTTTTCTTGAATACTAAAGTAGCGAGAGTGCGAGATATTTGTTTCAGATGAATAACAACGAACCGCCCCAGGCGCTATCTTATTTGTTTAAGAAAAGAAATCAAGTCTACGACTATCCTACCCGACAGGCGTTTTTCTATCCCCTTCCTAGAACGAGAACAAGCTTTGCTCCAAATACCTTAATATATACAGGTCCTAAGTTCTGGAATTCTCTCGATTCTGTAATTAAAAGGTCTGTAAGTGTTCATGTATTCAGAAGAAAATTGAAATGTTATTATTTGATTACCTATGCTTATTGGCATTCCTGATTCCTGACTATTCTTGTCTTCAAGCTGTATACTTTTATTTATTACAATGAGTAAATAACAGTATGACAATGCCAACTATGTTTATAATATAATCATATCGAGAACAAACTAGATTGTAATATTTAGCTGCAGATATATTCCCTTCCCTTTTCCTTGTCTTTTGTAGTCAACGAGTCTCGGTTCATGTATCCCTGTAATCTCCCTCTCCCTGGTTTAACGTGTATATGTATTTTATAAACTTTAGTTTAGTTAATTATGTCATTTGTAGTTTAAGGAGCCTATCCACAACAAGCTCTGCTTTTCCATAGGCTCCGCCACTATATCTCTTAAGTTCACTTTAATGGACAATATTCTGAATAGTGTGTACCGGTATGGTATGTAGGCCTACATGTATATTATAATAATTTTCAATATGTTGTTACACTCTTTGTAAAAGGAGATATTGTTGAAACCATCTATCTATCTATCTATGAGGTATTATCCTTGGAATGAAGAATTTCTTCGAATTTTTCAAATTTAATCATATTCCGATTTTTTTTGCGTAGATGCGTAGATGTCTTCGCTTCATTATTATAAGGCCTAAACAATTGCCCTTTGCGACCGACCCCAACATCTTGGAATCTACGGTCGGCTTTTTAAAGGGCAATACAACAACTCTGTTTAGACCTAACAAAGACCGCGTCCCACCTACCCGATAAAAACCATAACGATATAACTACATGTATAAAAATTACACAGACACACACACGCACGCACACACACGTTGATTTAAACCATGACTTTTTTTTTTTAAGCAGATGTTTCTGCATTTATTGAAAAATGAAATACAAAATATTCAAAAAACAATAACAATATATAATATAATTGAATTACATAAAAAGTGACGAATGAAATATACCCCCCTCCCCCATAAAAAAATGCTCATATATATTTGAAAACTTGAAAGTATGGAGGTAAGTCAAAGAATCAAGATAAAAGCAGAGGCAAACTATCATAAGCATGGGAAGGGGGTGGGGGAGACATTACAGTGGCGGATCCAGGAGGGGGGGGGGGCAGGCCCCCTGGCAAAAAACAAGTAAAAACACCCTTTTTTTAATACAAGCTCAAGGGGGGGGGGCGGATGTTGAGTAAGAAAAAGATAGCATTGTCCTCCCAATTGAGCAAAACCAAACAAATTAGAGCTCACTACCCCTTCCCCCTCCCCACCCCCCCCCCCCCCGGAGCAAAAATCGGCCGGCGCGATTTTCACATTTTCGCACGAAGTGCCCATTTTTGGGACCCCCTATATTGCCGCCGGCTGGATCCGCGTATACATCCACGTATAACACTCTGTGCATGAATGAATATACAGTGCGTCCCAGAAAAACGAAACCGAGAATCATCCATGTTTTATCGTAACTTCATCACAATTACATGTATGATTAATAAATGAAACATATTTTGTAAAGCTTAGATCCTCCTTCATTTGATGCAACTTATATGTGCATATTTCACGCATGAGTGACTAAAAGCAATTTAAAGAAAGTGTACCAAAAAGTCATTTAGCGAACGGTATCTAAATTTCAAGGACAAATCACATTTCTAGAAAGTTCATTTTCTGCCCTTTTATATGACACCTCAAATCAGGAAAAATGAGCGAGAAATAACAAAGTTCTATTTGTTTAAAGCAATGCTTGCATTTCCATAATTTATTAAACGAATCCGTTTCACTGGCTGTCTGCCCTAACAACAAAGAAGACGAAATACTTCATGCATGGCTGATCGTCAACGATATGTAGTTTGTTGCTACGGCAGGCAGCCAGTTAAAATAAATTAGTTTAATAAAATTATGGAAATGCAGTTTGCGAACTCGAGGCAAATTTTTTACCCAAATGTTGTGGGGAGTTCGTGCGACATACACAAATGTGTCGAAAGTACCAATTTAGTGTAATTCCAAGTGAAAATTGTTGCAAATTCTATTATTATCTCTAAATGTTGTGTCTGTACAAGTTGCAAGATGTTGCAGCCCAATGTGATACTAGCTCTACATCCATTCCTTGTGCGATGTCAGTTATTGCGTGTCAAAGGTCACGCGTGTCGTTGACGCAGTCCGGGGTCACTACATGACGCCTTACGTTCAACGGGAATAATTACTTTCGAACTTGAGATGAAATATTGACGTATTCCAATTTCTCTGGATTAGCGGTGTCATCGTAAACCCCTTCTTGGATGTTGCCGACCCCCGTTCTTTTGAGGCCCTGGTAGACATGTAGCCTGACTGCACTCGGTTGAGGTAGCTCGTAATGAGGGCTCTGTGGATCGCCTGCTCCTTCTGGGACAACACGTAAACGAGACAGGTCTGCCTTCTTCTGCTTCCGCTTGCTGCATGGTCGATTTAGAATTGACAGACAGAAATAGTTGTTAATCATCATTATCATTATCATCATCATCATCCTCGTCATTACCAGCCTTATTATTAAGTATTAATATCATATTCGGAATTTCAAATACTATAAGTGTAAAGAAAGAGGTTTAAGAAAATTCACATTTTAAGGTCTTTGAGGGAGTACAAGAATGGTATTTTACTTTCAGATATTCAGGTTTATGATAAACATGATTTTTGTTACTCTTTTACCCAAAAATGTCTTTTTGCAATGCAGGTTGTACAAGAGTATTAGATTGGAAATAGCTCTGTTGTATAAACTAGTTAAAATTAGGAATTAGACAATTAAAAAAACTATGTCAATATTGCAAATCCACGTTCTGCATTCAAAACGTTTTCGAAAAAGGCATTACTGTTATGCGAGATATTAAAATGGTTTTGATTCTTACCATACAATCATCATGGCAAAAGCAAGTATGACGTTCCCCAAGAGTGATATCACCAATAAAATCATCCAAACAGAACTAGTTTGCCTTAGGTGCTGACTCTCTGCAACATTGAACATATAAGCGTTAATCACCAAGATGTATCAGTTCATTGCCAGTTGCACAATAGACCTATTGCTACAACAAAGAATGTTATACATTTTCATAGAGACATTTGATATCAGTGGCCCTACATCCTTTTGGTTCCCTTGGTCATGGATCCTAGACTGCGCATAATAATGGTGTGCAGGATAGTGCTTGGACCAGATTAAGGTGTTCTGTACAATGATCAAGGACAAATCCATGATAGTCATAGGGGCGAGGGTAACCGTAGGAGCAATTGCATCATCGTAGTCAATAATCAGTGACGGAACCGGCATTTTTACCCGATAAAATTATTTAAAAATCCCACCACCCCTCCTCTTCGATCCGGCTCCTTGCTCAGGACGAAGGTGTCGGTCGGTTGTAGGGGCACTAGTGTTAGATCAATGGCTTATGTCAATTGGACGCAGGATTAACCGCCACATGAGGCTGTGACTAATGCATGTCTAGCTGATGGTTGGACGTTGGCGACTGGCTGGAATGCTCCCCAGGGAGTGGAAAATGTGCATACCTTGTGTGCGGGTAAGCATGAATCCAATGACCGGGGTAATAATATATATCTTTAAAGCGCATTGAGAGGGCCTGCGGTCCTGAAATGCGCTATATAAGGACGAACTATTATTATTATTATTATTATTACATCTGTATACGACATCCTAATCAATATTGATCTAATCACGACTCACCGAGGGTAGGAGTCGTAACAGTCACAAGTGGACTTCTTGGTCCTTCTCCGCCGGGACCTTCTCTGACGGCAGACACACTGATGTTGTATTCTGTTCCTGGTTCCAACTCGGTCAATACAAACTCCATTATTCGTTGAAGATCGCCCTCTCCCACACCCGAGTCGATTCTACCAACCACTATCCATTCCTCTTCCTTAGTTTGCTGATAGATAAGATAACCAACAACTGGTCCGTCGCCGAAGTCCATACAAGGTATCCAAGAGCTCCAGAAGACAGTGACTGATGATGAGCTGATCTCTCCGACTGTTGGGCCGGACGGTAGCTCTGGTAAAGCTGGGAATGGTAAAGCTGGAAATGATAAAACTGTCCTGTTAATAACTCGTTTATGTGTAAATTACCTTTATGTTATGGAAAAACACAAGAGAAACAACCAATTAAAACAAGTGAAAAACTAGATGGAACTTCGACTGCGCGCAGTCGAAAATGATGCCTCTGTCATAGAGCAAGTTTACAAACCAAAAAGCAATTTCTCATATACATATATGACCCTTTGATCTTTGACCTCATGACCCTAAAATGTACTCAGTTCATTGGCTCTGCAAGATGTAATCCATCTGTCAGTTCTAATGAGAATGCGTTCACAAGCTATTTTTGCATACATAATGAGCCCATGACATTTGACCTTTGACCTCATGACCCAAGAATCTACTCAGTTCATTGGCTCTGCAAGATACATACATGATCTAAGTTTGGCAGGAATCCATCAATCTATTCTAATAAAAATGCGATCACAAGCTATTATTTGCATACATAATGAGCCGCATGACCTTTGACCTTGACCCAAAAATCTAATCAGTTCATCGGCTCTGCAAGTAACATACATGACCTAAGTTTGGCAGGAATCCATCAATCGGTTCTTGAGATAACGCGATCACGAGCTGTTTTTGCATACATAATGAGCCCTGTGACCTTTGACCTTTCACCTCGTGACCCCAAAATCTAATCAGTTCATTGTCTCTGCAAGGTACATACATGACCAAAGTTTGGCAGGAATCCATCAATCGGTTCTTGAGATAACGCGATCACAAGCTGTTTTTGCATACATAATGAGCCCTGTGACCTTTGACCTTTGACCTCGTGACCCCAAAATCTAATCAGTTCATCGGCTCTGCAAGATACATACATGACCAAAGTTTGGCAGGAATCCATCAATCGTTTCTTCAGATAACGCGATCACGAGAACGGGACGTACGGACGTACGTACGGACGGACGGACAACCCGAAAACATAATGCCTCCGGCTACTTCGTAACGGAGGCATAAAAACCCATCCAAATCTGAATTTTCTAAGGGCCTGCTTTCAATTGACATGTTAAAGCTACACGTACGTTGCATTCTTAAATAGGTATTTTTGATAATGTCTATGCATAAACATTATGTATGTTGTTATTTACTACTTACATTAAATGTACTAAATCACTTAATCACCTTAAATATGATGAGAATTGTTTTGAAGGAAATATTACCGTAAACATCAAAGACAGCAGAAAATGCATCCAGTGAAAAGGATCTATTGTTTTCCGCAGTTCACCTGTTGTAGGGGCACTAGTGTAAGGGTAAGAGTCGGGATAAGATTAATGGTTAATGTCAATTGGATGCATGACCGACCGCCAAATCTACCAACCGACATAGGACTATTGAGGCTAAGACTTATGCGTTTTAGCTGTTGGTTGGCTGTTTCTGTTTACATCCGTATACGAAATCATCATCAATTGGTCTAATCACCACTCACCAGGGGTAGAAGTCGTAGCAGTCACAAGAGGACTTCTTGGTCCTTCTCCACCGAGACCTTCTCTGACGGCAGACACACTGATACTGTATTCTGTTCCTGGTTCCAACTCGGCCAATACAAACTCCATTCTCGGTTGAAGATCGCCCTGTCCCACACCCGAGTCGATTCTATCAACCACTATCCATTCCTCTCCCATAGTTTGCTGATATATAAGGTAAGCAACAACTGGTCCGTCGCCGAAGTCCAGAAAAGGTATCCAAGAGTTCCAGAAGACAGTGACTGATGATGAGCTGATCTTTCCGACTGTTGGGCCGGATGGTAGCTCTGGTAAAGCTGGAAATGATAAAGCTGTCCTGTTAATAACTCGTTTATGTGTAAATTACCTTTGTGTTATGAGGAAAAAACATATGAGAAACAAACAAATAAAACAAGTGAAAAAACCCATCCTAATCTGAATTATCTTAGGGCCTGCTACATGTTAAAGCTACAAGTACGTTGCATTCTTAAATACTAAGTAAGTTTTTCGGATAATGTCCATGCATGGAATTATTTATGTTGTTATCTACACACAGTGATCGACTGAATTATGTCTACTGCTTGTAAATTTGATGATTTTAATAATTGTTGTGTTATTCGGAACTCAAGAATGAAAGAGGGATTAGGTTGAATAATTTTAGATGTATGCTTTAATATGTCACATTCTCAAGACTCATAAATCGGGACAAATCGATTTTTCTAAAAAAATACTTTTAAGGGTATAAATTATCTCATCGTTAACTACAATCTACAAAATTACTAATTCAGTGTAAATGTGGTGAGAAATATTTGGAACAAAAATAAAATTACCGTAAAAATCAAAGACAGCAGAAAAAGGAGCCAGTGAAAAGGATATATCTTTGTCCGGCAGTTCACCAGCGTAGCAGAAGATTTGGTCACCTTCGGTCACGTTGTAAACGAGGAAACTATTATTACGGACTTCACCATCAAGACTCGTCAGTGAGTAGGAAATCGGTCTCGATGACGAAAGAGTTTGACCGATGGATAGCTTTACGTCATCTGGAGACAGTGTTTCTCCTTCGATTTCGACGTCGACGGCGCAGTAGACATAAGCGAAACCGGGATTAGTTCGAGTGATCGTGTCGAGTCGGAAATTATCTGTAGAATTAGATACAAGAAAGAATGAGAGTGGTAGAAAGGCAATACAATAATAAATCTAGCAACATATATGACAGTTAATGATAAAATGTTTTTAAATACATAAATTTGGTGTTGAAATGATTTCTAATGTAAAGCCCGCTGTACACGAGACGTAATTTTGATTGCGTCAATTACCTGCGCTAAACAAGTCAGTGAATTAAGTAGTTAGCCCATGCGCCATAATGATACTGGACTGTTAATTTCGCAGCCGTTCTCTGCACGACGCCATTCTCATATTGCGAATCAAAGACCTCGCCGCATTCGTTGACGCAGTCCTACGTCAGTATAATTAATAACGCCTTGTGTGCAATGGACATGAGACTAGACTGACATTCGAAGATACATGAGCCTATTTATGAATGTGATCTGACTCACAAATTCCTTTCTGGCAAATCGACTGTCGGTTCCCTGTACAGCGGTCATCGTTCCATTGTCCATGTCTGTCTTCTGTTGTGCTCGACAACTTCGACACGAGGCAAGCACAATTTTCATCTCCGGGATGTGCATCGTTGCTTGGTTCATTTTGCGCCCAACCATCGTATCTAATATAAAACAAAGAAAAATAAAATGCATGACAATTGCAATAACAATGAAATACCCAGGCTTGAAGGTGCGCAAATACTAATGCCGGTTAAAAAATATTTTATGAGACATAAATACCAATAAAATCATAACCGTTTTAACGACATAAGAAAGTTTTGTAAACACCTTTAGAACGTTTTGTGTTTGCTGATATTTTAGTTGAGATAGATCTAAAACTGTGCATTCCTTATAAATTCTGACAAACTTCATCGCTACACATATATATCCAACGTCCAATGACCAATAACTGTCAAACGACAAGATTAATCAAAGAAATGCACTTCTATTATTGTCGATATCGTGACTATAGTGCTTACGTCACTGGTGTGCCGTCAAGCCATCTGAATTGACCTTCGACCTCTCTGTCATTGCAACCAATCCAAAAGCACCGCGCATTCCGTAAGGGCGGAGTGATGAAAGTCGTCAAGAAAGCCTGCATTGATATTGACAAATACAAAATATAAAAATCACTTCCTACTTCTACAACCAATTATCCGGAATAGAAATCACAAAGAAAAGTTTCATAGATTGAGCGTAAGATGAAACCAGTGAACAATTAAAAGTGAAGTATTCTCCACATCTCTCTTTACGTGGCATCACACGAATGAAGAATCGTACACAGCATTATACTGTATGTGCTATGATTTAGAATCTTTTTTTTTTTTTAAGAATTGGACTAACGAAAATTACCCCTTGGACACGAGGCGGCATTGCTGTGAGAGAGACACTCAAGAAATAAATTGTGGACAGATTGCATTATATTAAATTTCCTATATCGATACTGGTGTGCGATTGGTCAAAATGCTGTCACATGACCATCGGTACAAGAATGAGAACTGTTATATTTTCCAACATGACGTAAATTATGTCATACCTCTGAATATAACGCCGTTATATCCATAGGTATGACGTAATTTACGTAATACCTCAAGCACACACTACAAGTTCAATGCACTACACACGGACACCGCTGCTTCGCAGACAAATACACGCATTAATTGCATGGAGCGCGAAATATAAAGTTGCAACAAATTTGTTTTCGCTTCGCTTGGTGAGGAAGAATTGGACTAAATAATTCATGAGAAAGATTCTCGTGTTACTGAGAAAGTCATCAATGTAGCTGAGAATGTGCTGAAAGCTTATACTACAGTGAACACAAAGGATTTACAATTTTAGAAACAGTTATAGCAACTGAACTGAGTAAGTTTCAGTCTTCGATCATTTTTATGCGGAGGTTTGTGAATTGAACAGTAATTAGCGTCCATGATAACACTGCGATATAGAATGCAAAGACATTTTTAAAAGCTGAGTGCTTTCGGTTTTGACATTGTAAATGATCTACAGCACCATTCACTTCTGCTAGCATTCATTCCGCTATTACTCATACTAGTAGGCCTACACTAGTCCAGGACCAGGACCAGGCCCAAGTACTGCAGCTCTCGTGCCGGTGAAATTCTTCTGAATCTTCTGAATGGAATCCGGACATCGCTAGAAATCAGCACTATATTGTCCAGAGCTGGTCTGTCTATCGTGCGTCGTGCATTTTAAGAGGTCTTTATTTAATTTATTTTCAAAGGCTACGTGTGTATTTAAGTTTTTGGTTGGGAAGGGTAGGATGTTCCAATCTCTGAGTGTGTGAGGGAGGAAGCTGTTGAGGTATGCTTTAGTTAGGCATTGGAGTAGGGTATATCGATCAGAATCTCCTATTATGGGTCGTGTTGACTGTTTGACGTATGGTGGGATATTGACTGCTGCTTCTTGATGGATAGCTTTATGGAGTACGGAGAGTCTGCTAACTTTCCTCCGCTCTTGAAGAGGGGGCCAGTTCAGTGAGTTCACATGGTCAGTCACTCCTGTAATTCGGCGGTAGTCATTGACGACAAACCGTGCTGCCCGTCTTTGGATCATCTCTATCTTATTTATGAGGTTAGATTGATAAGGGTCCCATACAGATGCAGCATATTCCAGTTTGGGGCGGACTAGGGCTTTGTAGGCAGCTGCTTTCACTTCAGTATCACACCTTGAGAGATTTCTCCGTATGAAGCCTAATATCTTGCTGGCATCCTTTAAGATGTGGCTTATGTGGTGGTTCCATGACATGTCGTCGGAAAAGTGACCCCCAAGATAGGTACACTTGGTTACTGATTTTAGGTTGACTCCAGACATGTTGTATGTAAACAATTTTGGATTTGTGCTTCTTGTTACATGCATTGTTTGGCATTTGGAAGGATTGAAGCTCATCTACCATGAGGCGGCCCACTCTTTCACAGCTCCTTCAGGTCCTTCTGGAGTTGAACTTGGTCGTCGTAATTGTAGATAGGGCGGAACAGTAGGCAGTCATCGGCAAATAGTTTGATGCTCGTTTCCGGGCTCAGGTGTTCCCCACTGTTGTTAATGTAGATAAAAAACATCAGCGGTCCAAATACCGTGCCCTGGGGGAGCTGATGTAACGTGTATTGGGCTAGACATCTTTGAGTTCGTCTTGAAAGCCAGGTGTCTATCTATTTTAGCAGATCGTTGTCAATGCCATAGTGTTTGACTTTGAGGAGAAGTTTTGGGTTTGACACAGTGTCGAGTGCTTTACTGAAGTCCAGGATTTGCATATTACCGTCTAAGAAATGCATTATTTCTTCAGTGGTGTTGATGAGCTGAGTTTCACAAGAGTGGGCTTTAAGGAATCCATGTTAGTAATGCTTGGGTAAATGGTGATCCTCAAGGTGGTCCATAATATGGTGGAAGACTATGTGTTCAAGTAGTTTGCAGGTGATAGATCTAAGGGATATTGGGCGATAGTTAACCGGTAGAGAACGGTCCCCTTTCTTGAAGATCGGGCACACATTGGCTATCAGCCAGTCGTTCAATAAGTCACCACTCGTCAGTGACTGGTTGAAGATCTTGGTGAGAAGTGACGTTAGATTTTCAGCATGCTCCTTCAATATGTAAGTGTGGATCTCGTCTGGACCCCATGCTTTGTGGACATCTAGACCTTTTAGAAGCCGGAGTACTCCTTCTTCATCCACCACGATGCTACCCATGGATGGATATGGGGCCGATGAGAAGGATGGCTCAGCAGTTGGGTCATCCACGGTGAAGATGGATTTGTAGTGAGAGTTTAGTGCTTTTGCTTTGCTGCTGCTACTGTACGAGACTCCAGTGGTAGTTTGTAATGGAGGGATTCCGATATGGTATTTTTTTCTTGTGGGCAACATAGGACCAAAAGCATTTCGGTGCCGAGCGTAGGTTTTCAGTGGTCTGGACACCTCTCATACATTCGGTTTGGGCTTTGTCTATCGATCTTCTGATGATATTACGTAGTATACGAAAGTTCTCCCAATCTTTCGCATTTGCTGTCTTTTTGGCTCGGTTGAATAGTCTCTTGCGTTTCCAAATGTCACGCTTTATTTCCGAGTTGATCCAGGGTATGTCCTTATTTTTCTAATTTCTAGTTGGGATATGCTGTTGGACAGCTTTCATTATTGCTTCTTTAAGTAGGGTCCAATTATCATTGAGTGATCTTCCATCATATCCTTCGATCAAGAAGTCACAGCTGTTCTGTGGAGTTTCTTTCAGTCGTGTTAAGTCCCCTTTTTTTAATAGGTAAATTTTCCTTGGTTTCTTTTTAATTGTTTTGATTCCCAAGTTGACTTCAGCAGTGACAGCATGATGGTCGCTTACGCCAAGAATCACGTGAGTTTCGGTGACACGAGCTGGATAAAGTAGATAGTAGGATATCCAGAGTGTTGGTAAGTCGTGTAGGTTCGTGGACATGCTGGTTTAGGTAGAAGTTCTCAGTTATGTCAAGGAATTTCTGGTTCATTGCCATGCCATATTGGGTGCTGGGTTTGGCTGCAGACGTTTCCCAATCAATGTCAGGTAACTGTTTACATCACCTACCAGGATGATTAGTGGGAGTGATTGCCCAGTAGTTATGTTAGAGAGGCTAGACTCCAGTTCCTCTAGTTGTTGAATGGTTGATGAAGGATTGCGATAAAGAGATCCTATAAAGACTGGTCTTTCGCCGCAGGTAAGTAGTTTACCACATGCTCCAACCTGTGAGTTACTCTCGATTGGTGACAGGAGTATGCTCTCCTTGAATGCCAGTATAGTTCCCCCTGAGCCTAGGTAGTTGTCGGTTCTGAATGCATTATAGCCATCTGGTAGGCCCATATGATTAGGGAATGTATTTTCAAGGTGGGTCTCAGATGCAAGAATAATGTCTGCGTCCTCAGATTGTATTAAGGCTTGGAATTCCGCCTGTTTTGTGTTACTTCTTAGGCTGCGACAGTTCACAATCTTCAGGCTTTCCTTTTCCATTTTTGTGAGTTTTCTTTGTCTTACGGGTAGGAGGTGGTGTGGTGTGTGGTGGATGATCGACATCTTCCACTGGGTTATCCCCAAGAACAGAGAAGGAGTTATTACTTAGGATGGAGAGGCCGATAGATTAGGTGTCGTGGACGAGTGGATACGTCGCCTGACTGTCGATCACAAGGTCCGCGGTTCGAATCCCGCTGCGGCACTAATGTCCTTTGGCAAGACATTGATCTACATTTGCCACACTCCAACCAGGTTAGGTAAATGGGGACCGGTAGGAAGGAATTCCTTGAATGCTGTGAGCACCGAAATCGGTAGTCTAGCAGAGCCGGGGTAATATTGGAGCGGATATGTGCGCTATATAAATATCCAATATTTGTATTTTTTTTATTATTATTAGGAAGGTTACATATTGAACAAATCCATGAAATTTCACGCATATGAATGAATATGAGACTGCATCTTGTTCTGTATCGGATATAGGTCATTATAATATAACAGATATTGACTTTATCCTTCGGGAACAATATCACATTTCATTTCCCTTGGGTAGACTAGTTATATTTTGTCTCGGAATAGGCCTAGACCTAGTACTACTATATTTTTCCTCAGTGCTACGCGCTTTGGAAAAATATAATGTCCCTCGACAAAAATATAACTCCCTCGAGGATCTCAAATGTGATATTGCCCCTTTAGGCAGTCAATATCTTTATAATATTACTCGCCCATAAACCAAGAACTGCCTTCGTAGGCTCTATAAGCGTAGGTAATGACGCAATGCGGAATCCTCGTGTGTAATATATATTATATTCCTCGTACTAAGAATCTTGCTCTACGATTGGTCAAAAGTATATCACGTTATGAAAGATAGTTCGCCCATCATTGATGGGAGAAGAAAAGTTCGTTACACTGTGGTGATACAGATAGTACTACTATCTTCAGTGAAAGGGCGTTGCACATGAATTATATACGTTGTGTATACACACGTACGCAAGTACTGCATGCACTGCACGTATCGTACACCGTTTGCTAGCTGTTAATTGATGACTTGTTGCAATAATATGACAGAAGAAGTGAATGTTTCCGATGTGGAATATAAAGCAAATAATCACCTTTTGGTTTCAGGCGATGGCAAACTATCACTTCCTCGGCGATCTGAATGTATACGCTATCTTTCCGAAGCGAAGCTGATGAAAGTTACATCCATATCGCCTCGGAAGTGATAATGTGTCCCATCACCTTCACCAGCGGTAATTATTTGCTTATTATCGCATGCGCCAGGAACAAAGCAATTATTATCAGTACACTGTTCATTTTGCATTCGTTTTTTAAAAGTATAATTATCACCCTCATAGACATTAACATTAACATCTGGCCGTTATTTGAATCGTTTGTATACCTGGATCTCGTCTGAGTCAATCTTTGCTAGATTTGCTTCATAACCTCGACAGCGAGCCTGCGCCTCATCGTAGTCTAGTCCGCTGGCTCTACCCACTAGATAGACTGCGTCACCCAGTCGGTGCCATTCTTGCTGACTTGTTACTGCATTAAGATATGAAAGTGACAGTTTCGAAATTATAAGGTGGCTGCTTCCTCCGAGCATTCCTATTCAGGGTATATACCCTTATATTGTGATTACATTATCAGGGATGATATCAATATTTGTTTCTCTTTATACATCATATGATCTGAAAATTCATTTGCGAGTGAGCAAAGCGAACGAGGATTTTTTTTAAAAGATTTGTGAGGTCGCAGTGCAAACAATTACATCTTATAATGTTGGGGTTATAAGCGCATTCTCATAACGGAAGACTGAAAAGACCTTCGATAAGTTACACGCATAATTATAACATCTATAACTACGAGCGAGCTTTGGGGAAATTGCTCTTAGTCGCTTGAAATTAGGGGCACGTTTAATGGTGAGAGGAAAAGGGGACAATTATCGAAAGGGCTAAGACACTTATTATAAAAGAAAAGTAACACGCGTAAAAGAACAGAGGCTAATCATCAGAGGTGAGAATTTAGCCCTTCTTACACCTAAAAAGAGAGGCACGCACCAGGGACGAAAAGGTAATTTATAAGAAGTGAAAAGGGGCATTTATGAAAAAGGGATATGTTCCTTATTAGAAAGGGAAAAGGGGCACATATAATTGTTAAAAGGGTAATTATGATATGTGAAAAGGGCTACTAATCGCATCTTAAAAGAGGCACTGACCATACATGAAAAGAGGCACTTATGAGAATGTGAAAGGGGCACTTAATGTCAAAGGGAGATAATTTTTTGAAAGAAAAGGGGCACCGATTAGATTTAATAGGGGCATTTATCGGAGGTGAAAGGGAAAGGGGCACTTTAAAAGAAATATAGGGGCACTTTTCCTATGTAAAAGGGGGCACTTTTGGGGTACTTGAAAAATGGGGGGGGGGGTTGGGCACTGTGCCCCCCCCCCCGGAGCACAGCCTCTGTCCTATTTGAATACCTGACGCAGCGGAATGTTGAAACAGCAGATATAGTTAACAGCACCCCACGGTAGGTCTAATTGTAAATGATTTTCCTCCTTTTTTAAACAGGGCGCTGAAGGGTGGCTTTTCACGAAAATAAGGTCTTTACATTTCTGGGTGCCCTTTCACTCCAAATTTAGAAACGGCACCCCGTGGAGCAGCGTCCCCAGCACCTCCGTTTCCCAAGATGAATAAAGCTGATTAAACTGAGAATTAAGAAAATATATGCGCGTAGCAGTGGATACATTAGGGAGTTTTCGCACGGCGACCCAAATGCTGATGCTGACTACGGGATCGCCACCCCATACTATAGCTCGACTCCCGACGCTTATACAGCTGAATACCTTCGTAGGTTTGGACGATACGCGGAAATTTTCGCTTTAAATGCGACCGCCGCTAAGATTAGCGTTGTAGAAGGCCGCGTCGCCGGTTGCGAAAACTCGCTATTAAGGTTTGAAACATGGTATTCGGTCTGTCTCTTAAAAGTACCCTGAAACTATTTAATCGTTCTTGAATAATATTTCACAAGTAATATAGCACACAAAACAAATTAAAACAGAAAAAATGCGATGAGTTTTTAAGACGAACATTGATATTTGTATTCTTACCCCCTTGTAAAGACACCATGGCTACAATGGCGATAGTAACAACAACTGTCTCCTTGTAGGCGAACTTCATATTAAATCGACAAATAGATGGGAGTTGATGTCAGAAAGAGATACTATTCATTTATGATTGTATTTCAAATGTATGTACATGGACTCGAAGAGAAATAAACGTTGACATGTCTCGCGCTCAAACGACCTAAAAAACTTTTTTTTTTGTTTCCTGGGCTTGTTGACATTAACTTTCCTCTTTCAGTTTCAAATAATAAATTTGCTACATCACCCTGTCTTAATTTAGAATAAAACTAACCGTTTCCTTTTCATGTTCATGCTTCCATATGAGGCATTGAAATAATTTAATTGATTTATTTCAAAAACGGAAAGTATTTGTAAGCGAAATAATAACGTCTGAGTTTTATTTTTTGTTTTCTGTGTGTTTTCCTGGATGCGCATTGGAAGAAAATAATAAGGATGACGAATATGTTGATGAATGATAATAATAACCAAAAGCAATGAAAAAAATAGCAATAATAGTAATAATGATGATAATAATGCTAATTTAGCATTATTATCATTATTATTTTAGTTT
>JAVYIG010017305.1:0-26917 GCA_035222895.1 Strongylocentrotus droebachiensis
TAACGCAACTCCAACTACATGAAGTATGTCATAATCTTTCATGAAATGCATGTAGCTCGTCGGTCTAATAAGGCTATGTTCCATCGCTGGTAATAGACCCTGACAGGCTTATAGAACCAATATCCGGCTATATGCTACTGCTTGTTTATCGGCCATGGTAATGGAAGGCTATGGAAGGCCAATTTCAGTAATGAAATATGGACATGACGAACGATATTGCCAAATTAATTGCAGATGAACAAGATGAAAGAAGGGCGATGAAGACGAAGATGGTGGTGATGTGGATGAAGATGATGATGATGAAGATGGTGGTGATTTGGATGAGGATGATGATGATGAAGACGGTGGTGATGTGGATGAGGATGATGATGATGAAGATGGTGGTGATGTGGATGAGGATGATGATGATGAAGATGGTGGTGATGTGGATGAGGATGATGATAATGAAGATGATGGTGATGTGGATGAGAATGATGATGATGAAGATGGTGGTGATGTGGATGAGGGCGATGATGATGAAGATGGTGGTGTTGTGGATGAGGATGATGATGATGAAGATGGTGGTGATGTGGATGAGGATGATGATGATGAAGATGGTGGTGATGTGGATGAAGATGATGATGATGAAGACGATGAAAGTGATGGTAATGGAGTTGAATATGAAGGATGGTGGCAATGATTATACTGTTTATAATGATTATCCTGATGATGACGCCGATAATATAAGTTGATGAAATGACGACGATAATACTAATGATACGCGAGACTGTTGTTATTTAAATCCTGTACTAGTATTTACCAATGAAGATCCTGACGATTTATAGAGGGCAATAAGTGGCATGGGATTTTGCCTGTAACAAACATCGCAAATGGTATTATGCCAAGACAAACAAAAAAACAATAATTCAGTGGGGACTGTTCGTCTTTAAAACATTTGGCCTAAATATGCCCTTTATTTAAAGTATTTACATCGTTACATACTTACATCTATTCATTTTGAAGGCAGAAATTACGAAAGCTACTGAAATATTGAACACCATCTTTTTTTCCCATTCTTTCATCTCTTCTTCTTTTCTTTTTCTTTTTCTTTTGTTTGTTTGTTCGTTTTATGTTGGTGTGTGTTTTGTATTCTGTTGTACTTGTTATGTGCTTAAGTGTTGTGTGGGGCGGGGGTAGTAGGTGTTCTCTTTCTCTTCTTCTCTCTTCTTCTCTTTTGTCTTTTGTCTTTTTTTTATCATAACCCTTCTTTTCTCTCTGAAGAAAATTTTAAGAAAGAAAAACAAAATATTGTGGGAAAAAAATATATGCAAACTGGTTGAGGAAATAGTACAAACTTTATCTGCGATTTGTTTAAAATGTGAACATATAATTTGTTTATGTGAATTTTGTTCATCTGTTATTGTGTAACTTCATTTATTTGTAACCTTGTATGGAAATTCACTTGCATATTTATTTAGACATATGTGACGATTATTTTGTAATTTTGTATAAAATGATATAAATTATGTACAATTTTCTTAATGAGAGAAGAGAATAAAAACCTATGAAGAAGAAAAAAAACACACCTAAATACCTAGTAGATAAAAGGGGCATCAAAATCACCATGCAGCTTACAATTTATATCATTCTACCTAATGAAGGTGACAAGAAGGCAATTACTAGCTATCAAAATGTTGTATCATAAAGTTTCTTAAAAGTGTCACATTTATTTGATCAAAAAGTTATACGTAATTAGTTTCCTTCAAAAACTGCATATAGTAAATCTTTATATTGAAATGGTTTTTTTAATTAGCGTGCTTAATCATAGCTTTCACGTTTGTATTAACGCTTTAACGAATTTTAGAGGCTCTTAACACCAAAAGTAATCATAATTTAATATCTTTAAACGTCTTAAAACCTATTTTCTTCTCTGCGAAGACTTTGGTACACAGTAATGCATTTACGGTAAAGTCAGAAAAGGATATTCTGATGTTTTTGATTTTTTGTTCTGATATAATTACCCGTGTCGCCCGAGGAAAAGGTTTGTCGACGCCTTATCAATAGTTCCACTGCTTATAATTATGCCAATGTGTGGTAGTAAAAGTGTGATTATCAGTAATCATTAATGCATTACTCTTATGAGACAGACAATTTGGTATAATGCTGTTCTGGAGACATTTCTTCCATGGCTACTGTGACAAAATTCCCAAAAGACATAAAATAATAAATAAATAAATAATAAGGAAAAATGGGATGAAAATTCATGTGGACTGTATACAAAAACGCAACCTTCCCTTTAAAGTCCATTTTTTCTTCATATTTTTCTGAAGACCCCTCCTGTTTACCTCGTTATATCACACCATGTTCTTTCCAGTTGAAGTAACCTTTCCTTTCCGCCCCGACTGAATACCTAATGAGTTAGACATAGTCTAGACACAGGGAGCATGGTCTAAAATCCAAAATAGGATGAATTCTGCCGAGATATTACGTATGAAAACCATATTAAACCAGCAAATAAATAACGACAACGTGGAAATAGGAGGAAATGGTGTTTACTGTCTCGGAGGAGTTCCTGCAGGAGATTGGTAGACGCTCTAGTTAGGTTTGGATATGGGAATCCTCTGCTCTTTCCAATTAAATAAAGATGGACATGAAAATTGTTTTGTTTATATTTAGTTCCGATGTATTAGTTAGACCTTTAGTCTTTGAATAATAAAATGATCGTTCAAATTGCGAAGTTAAACTTTTGACCCGAGGTTCCCCAAACAGAATCAGAAGCAGTGTTGGTAATATTGTATTGGCAGAGTGAGTTGTACGAAGTTAGCATGATTGAAGAACAAATCTGCTGTTTTACATAGAGGTATCAGCAAGACTTTGGCCACACAATTAGATAAAAGGAATAAATAATTATGCCTTACGCAAAGATCATTGTCATCAAAGTGAATAAGATATTGAATCGGCTTCAATACCAAAGCAAATACAACAATGAAAAGTCTAAGCAGAGTGGGTGTTACACAAATGAACAGACAAGATTGTTTACAATTTTCCGTCTTCTAGAATTCGCTGTTAAAGGACACTAAATATTGTGTTTCTTTTATGATTAGCCGACAGAGCTCTTTAAACTCATTTTTTCTCCGAGAGAAAAAAGAAAGCGAAAAGGAAATATGGGTGACAGACCCTATCCATACCCCCACCCCTCTATACACTCCAGCAGTTGGGACAATGTGGTATAGTGGTGGAGACTCTTGACCCTCATGCAAGAGGTTCCAGGTTCGATCCTCTTCGGTGCTTGCTTCCTTGGTCAGGGTGTTGGGCCAACACCTGTCCCTCTCGACCCATGTGTGTTTTATAGATACCTGACAATGCTGGGTAATAATGATTAGTGTATGGCCCACCGGAAGAGCAGTATAAATACTGAAGTGGCAACCCTAGGTAAAATAAGACCAAATGAGTTTGAAGACTGATCTAGATTCCAAAATATATTTAGAAACCTTTTTTTCCGAATGTACCCATCAGTGAATACATTTGGCATTCCACTATCAATGCCGAAATTATTCACGTACGACCTTACAAACCAGAGTGATACCAATGTTGTCCCAGCGATAAAGCCTCTCTACCAAAATGGAACTAACATTGACATACTTCTTTATGTACAGGCATCAGAGGACAATACAATTGATGTACGAGGCTTGATAGCGAATGCTGTTAATAAATGACAAATCGCAGGACTATGTTGGATTGTCTCGAGACCTTGAGGAGCACAGTGGCTGAGTTTGCTGAGGTTCCCGCGGGGGAAAATTCATCATGATCAAAATTTAATTTCATAATTGTTTAGGCTGTTGTTATGGTTGGAGCGGGGCAGATCTTAACGCTTGTGTAGACATACACGTATTATGAAGAAGCGATCTACATGTGGCCTCCGAAGAGGATTAAACCTACCATGATTTTCAATGGCATTTTTTATCCGCATTCAACTAGAAAGAAGACAACAATGGCCCCTGTTGAACTTGAACTAGTAATATTCAATGTGATGTAATTTTTTTTTTTGTAATCATGTAATGTAATCATGAGGCATTCTCCCTCTCCCTTCGTCAATCTCTCTGGCATCCTCTATCTCTTTCTTCTTTTTAGATGTACATGCATGTCTGCCTGTAATCATTGTTAGTCTGTATGTCATTCTCTCTCTCTCTCTCTCTCTCACTTATACACGCAAACACGTACAAAACACGGGCACACAGTTTACCACATTCATTTGCCAATGATCTTCTTCTGTCATTCCCTCCATTTGCAGTTGCCAATGCCATTGTCATTTCCCTCTCCCTCTCTCTTTCTCTCTCTCTCATTCTCTCTCTCTCTCTATATCTCTCCTTATTTCTCTCAGACTCTCTCTTTCTCACACTCTCTCTCATGCTCTCGCATTCCCTCACTCTCATTATTTAGGATCCCCGTCTTTAGGCCAAGTAACAAAACTTACGAGTTTCTCGTCCCCGCCCGCCTCCTTTTTGGCCGCTGCCGCCTTTTGTTTACTATATGATATTTTTAAAAAAAAACGACCCCACCCCCCCCCCTAAAAAAGTGTGATGTACATGTTGTATGAATAGCTTCTATGGATAATTCAAGCTGAAAACATTTTCCTTATGATTTTTAACTGTTTCTGAATTGTTAAACTTGCTTATGCCTAGGTCTCATGAGATACTTACGGCGGCCTCAGGGTCACCCTAGGGCGTATCCCTATCTTTACCTATCTGTACGGGTCGCCGTGGGATTATAGCGTGGAGTTAAAACTGTTTTCATTTCTAGGTTCGCCGTAGCAATTAGACAATAAGACACATCATAACAATGCCGTAGAGTGGTTCCAAGGCGACCATACGTCGGGCGTCCGGGGGCCTTGCGGCTACCTTGCCTCTGCCTTGGTATTTGTCAAAAACTGTACGGACTAGAAACTTGTTCCTTTTTTGTTTTACTTTGCCTTATAATTTGTTACCATTTCAATATTTATCTCGCATTTGGCTAATTGCTACTTAATCCATCCGCCCCAACCCCACCCCTCCTCTCTTTCATTCTCTCTTTCTTTCTCTCTCTCTCTCTCTCTCTCTCACTTCGTCTCTCTCCTTCTCTCTTATTTTCTCCCTCCGTGTTCTCTAAAATACAAGCACATCGAATACCGGTATTACTACATGTTAGGGCCTATGTACATTCCCCCTCTACTTATGACCTTCCGTTTTTTGCCATTCATGTCTCCCCTCTTACTACTCTCCTTCTCTAACTCCCTCTCTCCCTCTCTCTCTCTCTCTCTCTCTCTATCTCTCTCTCTCTTTCTCCCTCTGTTCATTCTCGTACTCTCCATCTGTCATTATCTTTTAAATCTCCGTCTGTCTGGTGTAATTTTTTGTCTCCCACTCTTTTTCCCTCTCCCCTCTCCCCCCTTTCTCTCCCTATAAACACCCACATTATTGCTCGAGGCTGTTCCCGTTCGTTCAACGACATTTGAAGTACCCTGAATGTTGTCTAGTGCCTCAGAGGTGGCGAAGAGGGGGCACTACAATGCCATCGCAAATAACATAGATAATGAATGCAGTACATGAATGACAACGTACGTCAAGCTCATTTCCATGCATGTTTAAAACTACACGTACATGTGCGACACACAAGGGAGCTGTTAGGCTCAAGATCATTTCAACACCGTTTAGGGTCTGCAAGGAGCCGGGTGACGTTAGAGATGAAGTTGAGTTCGTGTCGTACTATTTCACCGTGAAAGAAATCATGGGGAAAAGTAGATAGTCAATTCGAGTTTAATATGTGTTTTGTGTTTATTCATCATTAACATGATATACAAAAATCGACCTAATCTTGCTGGAAATCACATACAGAGTAGAGCATGGCACAAAGAAATGGGTATGTTAATTGGACGACACACAAATCTTCGGCCCAAAATTTATTATTTCGAATATCAGAGCAACTGTAGATGAATCATTTTAAGGAGACATTTCTACGCTGATATCTTATAGAGAATAAGAGAAGGGAATGGGAAATCTAGGGAGCTATTTTTCACCTTACCCATGATGTCTACCAGATCTCAGCCTGCTCTTTAAAGGCATCGTTTAACAATGTTAAATCTGAGATGCACGGCCCTACGTGTTACCAGTGTCTGTGATATGGTGTAATATTGAAGCCCTAAACAAAAAAAAATCGCGCTTCAAAATGATCAAGAAGAGCCTACAAAAAAGTAAAAATCTTTGAGTGACCGGTTTTACCATACTCATTTTCCCCAATAGACTGTAGAGTTATGAAAACCGTTAATAAAACGCAAAATTTGGTTTCGATTTCAAATCATAAATATCTTGATAATCAGACAAGAGATCGGCTTGTAAAAGTCATGGGGTTCCTGACTGACCTAAAGGTTTATACTTATCATTGCAGCATGAGCTAAATCGAGGATTTTGTTTCAGAATATGAGACAGAGTTACCGGATCCCTTTAAGTCAGACAATAGTACAATACGATATAATGTTAACGCCCTAGAGCTGAGTGGCTCTCAAGAGATGGGCTACTATATTCACGCAGTGTGCAGCGTTCAAGAAGAAAAGGAATAAAAAGCTTTTCAGACTATTTTATAATATATTTTGAATGATCGGCCACTTGATATACTACATTGCGAGGATATGACACGTCAAAGCTTAAATGCATTCCATTTCTTGATTAATATCATCAGCAGTGTGATGTTAAAGGGGCATGTTCCCTGTATTCCAGAGGGCGTTAAAATACGTACGCGCTGGCGGACGGTGCTATAGCTGCCTATTGACACCAACAGAATACGGCTCTTACGCAGATGGCATGTTCCGATAACTACACTGGCGGGAACGTGCCCCTTTAATTTGCTACTCACTCTTCCGTGTCAGCTGTGAGGAGAGGCAATCATGGGCACATTCTCAATGTCAGTTTCACTAATTTGAAAGTATTACAATGACTTTAATGACTTTATCAAAATACAGTCAAAGGTTTTACCAAAAAAACAAACAAAAAAAAAACGTTTTAGTAGTCATTAATCAATTTACTGATTAAATCTTGCATAGAACACGATAGATAAAACTTGCAGAATATCAACCTCATTTACCAGCCCTGTCAGCACAATGGTAATTAGTTAAGGCATCGGTCTACATTTATAACACTTGACCTAGGTGGGATTATTGAGTCCCTGTCAGAAATATTTTCCTAAACATGAGCCTTGAAGAAAAAAATAGCTAGCGTTGCTATTGAGCATACAGTGACAGATGTACCCTGTTTCTAAGATATATATTTCCATAGTATAAATGTAACAGTATACATGATGTATGAGAAGGTTCCAGCCATGACAATTTGATATTCAATGAATGTATTATCCATGAAGAATGAACATCGCCATGATGTTAAACCCTTCAACAGCCTTCCAGAGAAAGAAAAACAACAACAACTACGACACAAAAGTAAGATGAATGAGACGACGACCATGCAGGTCGAAGAAAAGTGAAAGTTATCAAGCAATACATCTTTTTTATAAGATGACGTTTCATTCTTCTCAATTTCATCTCTCAAACTACAATTCCCAAAACCCAAGACACAGAATGTATTCTGTATTTCCTGCTTCGATATATTACATGTCATGGCTGAGCTGTGACTCCTGGCACTATCCCCCAGCTTGTGGCGTAGCCTGATTCCTTATATTAAAGGGGCACGGAGGTGGGGGCAGTGGTATTACTATAACATGTAATATACTAGTGCAGATTCGAGGCTACTAATTAGGGGAGGGTGCAGAAGGTGGTCAACGTGTCCTTTTTCGTCCATTTCCCCTTCTCCGTCTCCCTTTCTTTATTTTATCGATGGGTATTTTATGTTATTATCTGTTTAACTCTCGATAGGGGTGTTCCCCGAACCCCCCCCCCCCACCCCCCTCCCCTGTAGCTACAATACCGGCCCCAGCCTGCCATGTATCTGGATGAGGTATGTGGTGTATATCGTCGTCTACAATTCCCCATTTCGATTAAGGAGGATCGATTGCCGAGCGTCCCTTTGCATCTGAAATGCGGAACGATTTGGCATACCCCCTGATATCCACGGAAATTTCACAAAGGGATCGGTGAGTGTGGGCTCAGAGTGTATCGAGAATAAGGTTGACGTCTTTCCTCCTCACTTTGTAAAACGCCTATGCTTGCCACTATCACCCTCTGTTAATTAGTGTATTTAACTATGTTTTTTTTTATTCCAAAGACTTTATTTTCACTTATTTATTCCACCCCCAAAAATCGTTTAGCTGTACATAAAACCATATGAAATAATCACGAGGTAACATACATCTACACACACACAAACACCCTACTAAAAAGGGGTCTTTGTTCTCTCTCATGCAGCGACTGAGGACAACAAATATTCCGCTTTCTCATTTAATACCCTTCGGAGCGGACATTTTTACTCTAAGTTAGACATGTGAGTTTGACTAGTCATTAATCAAGTTAATCAATTAATCAAGGATAGCACAGGCCTGAAAAGAGCTAGCCACCTATATAGGGATCCCCGATCTTCAAAGGTTTTCTTGGTCAAACAATGTACCAAGGTCCGTCTTTCAAGATCAACATTCGTACTGCTAATTACTAGCTTCCAGGCAATCTATGGATTGGAAGCCATTGTCATCATAAAATAAAAGTTTGATCTCTCAGAACAAGAAAGGAATAATAAGAATAAACGTGCTTTACATGTTTTTAGTGGTTTTAGCTGTGTGCGCGGGCTTCAGTGAATTCATGTGATCACGCTGATAAAGGTGTCACGAAAAGGGAGGGGGCACATTTCCCCCTCTGACCCCGCCCAATGAAAATCCCCTCACTGACAGGTTACTCGAGTAGCCTTCTTCGGCTCGGGGCAAATGCTAGGATTGGGGCACGTTCTGCAAACAAAGAGGTGAGGTCTTCACCGTCGGGGATTGACTTCAGGATGATCCTTCACATGCTAACTTCACATGGACAACCTTTAGCATCTGTGACTGCGTTACTAAGGATAGTAGAGTGGTGTACAACCCCTGTTCGTTGTTGTAGTAGTAGTAGTAGTGGTGGTGGTTACTTTTAC
Source organism: Strongylocentrotus droebachiensis (assembly GCA_035222895.1). NCBI lineage: Eukaryota > Metazoa > Echinodermata > Echinoidea > Camarodonta > Strongylocentrotidae > Strongylocentrotus > Strongylocentrotus droebachiensis. The sequence continues at coordinate 9,072 of JAVYIG010017305.1, forward strand.
CCGTCTGCTAAGAAAGCATAAATGCTTGTTAGTAAGCAACCAGAAGACCAAAGGCTTTAGGTCCTCTCCAAGGGACCCGGTAATAAGGATAAATGCCTTACCAAAGGGCACTAGCGCATCGACTTGGTTTCGAACCCGGTCGCCAGATTACGAGCCACTGCTCTACTGAGCTATCGCGCCTGTAGATTTATGTAGAATCAAGATTTAAGTGATCCCCGACTACAGGAAAGTACCATGTATCTTTTTTGTAAGAACCATCGAAAACACTAATTCAACAAATCTAGTAGCGAAAGAGAGGCTTATATATTATACAGTGTTAATATATGATTTAGTTCATTCTATTAATATGACCGAAGTTTAAGGCATCATGAAGCAGAGTGTGTTTTCTGTTTGTTAAAAGGAGTCGCATTCAGTGTGGACAGGCCTCTTGGGACGTCAAATTGGAGAAGAGGTATTGCCTGTCGCAGAAATAAAACCCAGCTCATCAATCCATTGTATGCGGATACGAATAATCCGATTTCACATACTGCACATAACACCTTCCAGTTTCAGTTTGCTTACCATATGGTATGCCATGTATAATCTTCTCTATAAATATAACAGCTTTGCATGGAATGTTTATAATCCTATAGAACTGAATGTCAAAATAATTACAATGTGTCAACACAAGTAGACAACAAGTCTTGTGCATCAATCTAAACCCTTCATATAACGAACAATCCGATGTAAAAGGACTCAACACCCTAAATCTTGATTTTCTTCACCTATCTCAATATATTGCATCTTATCTATATCTCATCTTATCTTATCCAGACAGCAACAAGAACTGCAGCAGCAACAAAACACCAAGAAAACTCCCTCGTCAACCCACTATTACCGGGCTAAAAATAATCGAACCCAGTGAACTTACAACGCCTCTGGAGGTGTCGTGGTATAGTGGTTCTCTCATGTGACTCTCAATCCAAGGGTTGAGAGGAGTGGGTCACTCAGACACGTGACTCTGTATCCACGGTTTAAAGTAGTCACCCGAAGAAAATTCAAGACAACTGATAATGATGGACAAATTATATATTGATACAAAGATTTCTCTTGAAAAACACGAATAATTTGCTGAAAAATCATACCATATCATGGAAAGGCGTAAAATGCAATGTTGTGGATAGCTGTGTCTCGCATGATTGATGACGTCACGAATCATGACGCTCTACGGAGGACCGCTGAAGGCAGAAAATCTGGATCTCAAAATTAACTTTTTTGTGAGATGATTACTGCGGGCCCCGAACATATTTTGAAGAGGGAAGTTGTTATATTTGATAAGTAAGGCTTCCCCTTCGCAATGATATGAATTTGCATCAATTGAAAACATTTTTGATTCTTCGGGTGACTACTTTAAGAGTTAGAATCCCTGCCCGGTACTAACGGCCTGTAGCAAGCCAATAATCAAAACAATCTCCACCGATAACTATAAATGGGTACCTGACAATTGCTAAGGTAATAATTATTTCAGGGCCCGTAGGAATCTTAGCGTTAAAACTGATATGGAAAACGGCATAAATAAGATATAATAATAATTATTATCAAGTAATTAAACTTCCTAATATCTTCAACAACAAATTTTCCATAACATCTTAACATAATTATACATTGTAAACAACATGTTTAATTTTTGTTAGAACAACTTTCACGTTGAACGTGCCTGAGGAAAAAATTATATAATTTACAACAATAATTGTGAGAGAAGAAAAACGTTATTTCGTTCCAGTTAATTGAATGAGATTTCCATGTAGCGTACGTCTTCGTTCGTTCGTGTCTCCTTAGATCAAGATTAATGTAACTTGATCTTCGGAGAAGTTGCTACAACCGGCACGTCAGACACGTTGCCCCGGGGTGCGAGATAGGACTCTTGTAGCGTGCCCCCATTTAAAACAATTATACAATAACACTTAACATTGTATTTAATTAATAGTATAAAACTATTAAAATTACTCTCATGTTACGGGAAAAATATTATATATATATATTATGAATCAATTGATTAGGTCAATCCAGTTCGATGGCACAAACACGGCACTACTGGACAGAGATCCTAATAATTACAGAGCTTGGTCTTGTTGCTCGTCAGCGTACGTCTGATTTAATGATATTCGTGACAGATAAACTTTGGTCACAATCTTTCAAAAACAGTCTCTCCTGTCCTCTAGCCATACACTCGATTGTGAAAATACCTCAAGGCAGTTGCATTGTGTAATATCTCAATGGGATTATCAAAATAACCTTATATACTGAAAAAAGCATTGCAGATTTTGGTTTAAACCCTATTGCAACAAGAGCATTTAGCAAAACTGTATGTACGCTATAAAGAAAGTCTGAAATATTAAATATTTGAAGCGATTTTATGACTGTATTATCAAAGAAATTGCGGAACATAAGTGCAATGAAGCATGCATTTAAAGGAACTAAAGTGATTTTCTCGCTCAAATCAATTGACATATTATATTAGACACACGCATACGCAGAAAGTCAAGACACGTACTATTAACTCTTAACTTCTGCTTGTAGAAGAAAATAATATGACAGCTAAGTACTTAGTCTTGCATTGCGTGCATGATAGATTTCCTTGTTCGAAAATGAAGACTTAAAATAAAATCAGAATATAGTTTCTTTAAAATTATAAATGACTATGTTTACGAGCATAATATCGTCCCAACAAGGAATTTTTGTTTGTCTACCTTGTGCTTTTTATTCTTTGTTTTGCTTTGTTTTAAAATAATATGAGTGAGTATTGTTGACCTGCATTTAAACTAGCTCTTTATTTCATCAAGAACTCCATAGTGCTGTCATTTCATTTATTGTACAAGAAAGACATGAGGGAATGATTATGATGTCACCTTTTCTCATAAAGTAGGGCTGCCCCTAAGCCTCCGCTGTCATGTCATACAATAGGAGAGTGAACCCTAGTGACAATTAATAAGTCAATTCAAATATTAAAAACATCCCAAAAATGAAGAATGGCAGGTTTGGTCCGCGGGACATTGATTGTTATCTGAGAGAAGACATTACGAAAGTTGTCCAGAAAATTGAAGATGCAGGAAAACAATTCTGCCCACCATTAATTGCTAGACCCTCAAGCTTTTTGGCCTCGTGATAGGCAGTTCACATTGCCGGGAAATATGCTCGGTACCTTCCTACCATGTTGTACATCAAATATTCGATTCATGTCAGTGTGAACAGTAAATTTGTAACACGGTACAGAAATGCCATTAAATGCCATCGAATTCATTAAAAATTGCAACTTTATTTTATGAACTTAATTTAAGGAAACAACAGGTGTTCATTATGCATGTTATAATTTTGTTCTGTTTACTGATGGTCTGTTTTCATTTTCTTATGACAATGTACGTGTTCGAGGATGATCAATACAAAAAAAGCAAACGATCTTATTTAAACTTAATTATTAGTGAAAACGAGAAGTAATGTTCTCAATATATACGTAAGATTTTAATGCCCAACTGTACTAGTTTGGCCAGGAAGGATTAGACCTCACAGCATGGTCACCAGCATGGTCACCAATGGTCACCGATTAGACATTGTTTGCTATATAGAGGGCGCAGGTAGCTATACAATGTAAGTGCAGTGGGGCTTAAAGCGAAAATATGATGGCAACTTCCGCAGGTAAACGTGTGTCAGTGATTCTATTTTCTTCTTCCTTTTTTAGCGATACATGTAATATAATAGCACATCTCACAAGGGCGTGTATGCACTGATAGTCGCAGTGGCAAAGTTGTTTAGAAAAGTAGTCAATCCCACGCTCTTATGGAAAAAACGAAGAAAGTTACTTTGGTTTAAAGGAAATTAACAATAACAACAACAACAACAGCAACAATAACTGGAATATCTGAGGGCTTGGATTAACAAGAAAAGGAAAAACGCGAACGATAATAGACCACCCTGCACATACTAAAGGACCATTATAGTCCCGTATCTATCTAATACGAGCAGCACTATCCATCATTTAAAGATTCCTGTTCATAAAACGGTGCTATTCTAATCATGTCTAATCGACAGTGTGGCTCCGAGGTGTGACGTCATTAATTATTGTAAAAATACCAATGAATGGTTGTCAAATATTGACCTTCAAAGGCCCATCGAGGAAAGGCACTCTGCAGTTTGCTTTCAACAAATAGTTCTTGCGATTCTAATTGTGATTTATTCGTTAAAAGTACTGCATGTCTCCCTTGATTGTTTGCTTCTTTTTTTTATCGCACATGTCCATGAAAGATTTTATACATTTTATCAAATTCTGTAGAATAACATGAAAAAACTTGCGTAGATAATCACACATACTAGTCATGTATTATTCATTCAAATTGTGTGCATTTACTTGTAACATGTTTGTTAAGTGCTATGTGGGAGACTGGGAATGCTATATAAATTTCAATATTGTATTGTAAGAAAACGAAGAACATGAGACGAATGATAAAAAGAAGAATGAAAGTCAAATAGATGAAGGAAAAATGCAAAGAAAAGCACATTGAAGAATACAGAGAGTTGAACTACAGCAAAACGAGTACAAGAATGAGAAGACGAAAACGCCAATAAAGAGGGATAAAAAGAGGAAGAGATAATAATAGGAAGGGTGAGGCGAAGAAATGCATTAATAATGAGGAAAACACAACGAGGGAGAATAGGAGGGGAAGGAAAATGGAAGAGGAAAGGATAAAAAATAAGTGAGAAGAAGAAAGTAATCGAATAGGGGAGAGAAAGAGAAAACTATATTAAGAACATTCCCCCCCCCCCCCCAATGAAGTAGATGAGTGAAAAGAGAGACAAATTTAAAAAAAAACAGCCAAAAAAGATGGGCATACGAGAATAGGAAGAAAGTAATAAAATAAGCTGGACAAGTATTGTAACCTATACAGCATCCCTTGTCATGGGTTGGAAGGGGAGTCACGTATCATGCGATTTAAAAATTGATTTGAATTTAGAGTTAGAAAACATATTGACTGTCAATGCCCTTTTCCAGTCAGGTTGTTGCTCGTATTTTGTCAAATAACATATATATTCTTGAAATTCCGCAGACAAGACTTTGCATTACAAAATTTCCAATATTTTGGGAACATTTGTTAACGTCTGCATTGATCTACATGGAGAAATTAAGAAATGCATTTCATTTCAGGTAATTACCTTACAGTAGTTATATTTATCTCATTCCTTTTATTGTCTTTTGTTATATCTTTTTTATGTAATTTGATTTGATATTGTTGCTCATTTTCGCAGATTGCATAAAAACGCCTTTTTTACAGTGATATAAATTAACACCTGGTGACGATCGTTAAGAAATCTGAAATGTAAAACAAGTAATTATAAGGAAATCTAAATTCATTGATTCTTCGTTGGTCGTTTAAATAAAACTATTATTTGTCTTTGCCGTAGGGCTATCACCATGGGTACGCATATACGTTTTTAAAAAGCCCTCGGGATTCATAAATTCTCTATATTTGATCTAGGAAATCAAATTTGGGTGACAATTAGAAGTAAATAAATGTAAAAATATCAAATTAAACAGACAGAAACAGTCATATATATTATATTTTCTAGCTGTTCACTATACAAGATAATATTTAAAACATTGCCTTACATTGGATGATTGTGTGTCTTCATTCCTTTGGGGCAATTGTATTGTCAATTTGTATAATAGTCTTCCCAATGACAATCAGATTGTATTGCAAATTCAGCAGGGAATCGTCCAAGTTGGGTCTATAACAGCTCAACATGTTGTCATATAGTAACTAAGATGTTAAGCAATTTCCAATTGGCATTTGTTTTCAGTATATGATACACCCATTGCTTTCTAGTTACATTTTATATGAAACACTCCTTGATTTATTGTTATTATCATTATTATTTTGTGATGTATTTTATACAGCACTTTTAGTGTATAAGCTATACTATACTTATGATATCATTGCCTGTATATGATACTTTATTTCATTTTAAATCTTCTGTTTTGTTTTCTGATATAATGATGCATTACTTCAAATATACGATACCGTTTTCTTACAATATGATACAATACTTCTAACGTTTTGGTGATACACTGCTTATAGTTAATTTAATACTTCTAAGATATAATAATAATAATATTTAATTTTTATATGACACACTGCATCTATGTACATGATACACTACATTCATTATCACCATTCTTTTTATATTTGTTTCTCTCTTTTCTTCTTCTTCATCTTTATGAGAGCTGGAACCAACTGAAGCGAATGGTCATGTTACACATACGTATATTAAGTTGAATGAAGAGCTTAAGCTTAAGATGACATCCAATTACATACACGTTGTTTAACCTAAGCGCTCGGTGGGATGAAAAAGATAAAATGTCCATATAGCTCTTATAAGCACGCTTTAGCGCATTCACACAAATTAAGATATGGATATTAACTATGAAAATGGGTTAAACATGTTAAATGGGGCTTCGAAGAAAGTATTCCCACCACCGATATGAACGTGTTTCACACATGGCAGTATTTTATTGCAAAAAGGGTGTTCGAATCAGACATGAAACCCGCCTCTTGAATGTTTGGCTGCACTTGAATGGACGTGGATATTTTGTAATTAAATTGAAAGATTAATAGGATCTCACATGTGAAAGAAAGAAGACAGGCTTTTCGTCATGCATCAGTAGTTTAACGATGTCCCGACCATGTCCCGAGCATGTCCCGACGCCCAATACGGCAAGTTCCATTGACGGAGAGTAGATTCTACCATTTCTCAAAACAGATGCTTCAGCAATATTGCTTTACGTCACTCACTTGTCCACCCATGCCCCATGTTATCCCGTCATTTTTCCGACGCCCCCCCCCCCAAAAAAAATATTATAAATGAAATAAAAAATAAGGTCCTTCACCTCAAACACCACGATATGAAATACTGTACTCTGATCATCCACCGTGTTAAAGCGATGAAAGTAATAAACCAACTAAACAGACTTCAAGGCCTATTTTTCCATTTTCTGCATCACTTATAGATGGCTGGTCAATTTCTTTCTTATTTCGGTCTCCCTCCCCGTATTCATTAGTCTATGCTATCACATCCTTCTCCCGCACATGTGTCATTGCGATACCAGATTACTTTCCTGATCACCATCATGGATACGGAGATCCGGGTTCGAATCCCAAACGACGGCACTATTGCAATCGACATGCTTTGCCCGCGTATTCACGTGATCCCCAGTTGGAATGTGAATTTTTCCCCGAGTCCATTTATACGCATGTCCTCTATTTCTAAGTACCATGTACACACAATCGATACATCTGTACATAATAGGCGCCGGAAGTGTGTAGGGGGGGGGGGGGCAGGGGCAGGGAGATGGAGCAGGGGGCGCTCGCCTCCTCCCAAACGATCAAGTGTGTGGGGGAGGGGGGACGCATTTTCGACCCTCCCCGAAAAATAATCAGCAGTAAAGGAATAAAATGGTTTGTATTTTTAAACCAAAATAAAAAAATAAAAATAAAACCTGAATTGAATTATATAACAATTATATTCCATTGAAAGAAAAGGAAAGTAAATAGGAATTAAATTTCCTAAACATTCCGCATGCCACTATATTTATCAATGAAGGATTTTATAATAGCGATACGCGCATATCGTGGGAATATTGTGAGAAGAGTGGAAAGCGTGTGTGTTTTGTATTATAGGGGTGAGAAGACATGAGCCCCTGAACACTTGCTTACCGATGGGGGGGGGGCTTGGGGACAGTTGCCCCAAAATCGAATTTAAACGTGGTTTATTTCTAATTCGATACCAGTGATATACAAATGTTGCTTATAAGACATGATTTTCCGGAATTTCTTCTCAATTTTTTTGTAAATTATACCTTTGTATGTGTTATTTAGAAGGGCATTAATCTACACTTGTCGCTCTTGAACCAGGTGTGGTAAATAATAATAATGATAATAGTCCGCTTTTATATAGCGCTTAATACATCTCCGATCTCTAAGCGCTTGGCAAATATACTATTACCCCGGTCATTGGATTCAATACTTGCCCGCACACACTGTGTGCACAATCTCCACTCCCTAGTGGCATTCTAGCCAGGCGTTACAAAAGGCTATTTACGTGTACCCTAGATGCTTTAAAGTAGATATTCATTGATTTTAAAAACTAACTTAATTTCATTATTGCAAAGTTGAAACTTTTATTCGACAAGGTTATCAAAATTCAATACTTGGAAACATTCGAAGTAATGATTATTATAAATTATAAAACGCTTAAATACAGCCCCAGCATAGCACCTGAAGAGCTCTCCGAACGCTGCTGATGTGTGTGAGATCACAGTACGGACACGATTTGCACAAGCAGACGATGTCCCATGACATCTCACACATTTTCTGTGCCTGTGTTTTTATCTTCTCTCGAGTTCTTTCTCTTACTTCACTACCGTCAGGTTAAATGTATAATCTATTGCCTCACTCTAAACCCCGTACATGGTTTTATTTTGATGACACATGCAGCGATAAAAAATAAAGGAATCTGTCGCTTGTAAACAAAATAAGACGCCATTGAATATTCAGCTGTACACACCGCGGTATGTTCGGCGTTTCAAGAGGGAACAAATGCCGTCCTTAATATCATTCCGGGGGGTTTTCAATTCGAAAGTCTGGTTTCTTTGATTGTTAATTAACCCCTATCCTGTGTATTTACAAGCAAAAGATGTTAGTTATCGGAATCGGGTCATATCCCTTTTTGAATGGTTTGACATGCCATCACATTTATATACACTAAACTCATTATAATTTGACAAATAAAAGCTTTGCAATTATGTTCATTCTGTATGGGATGTCGTCTGCTTGGGCAGTATTGGTCCATATAATGTGACGTCATTAAAACATCGTTATTTTTCCGGCGAATCTCTCGTATATCCCAGCTACTACGCAGGTGTTTGTATTTGTATTTTTATAAATCACCCGATATGTAGTTGACCTAAAACTTGTACGATGGCCATATGTTAGCTTACCAGTTTCTAGTCATACATTAGTTGACATATTTGTGATTTTCTTTGAATTTCACCTTTAAACGCCGGCCCCTTAAAATCTAACATGTTTAATAAGGCTTTAACTACACCATTGGAAATTTGAATAAAAACATACATCACAGGAAGACACGTCTACATTATGTGTAGAGAATATAAACAATTTTAATGATAGCCTTGCTCTTGGATATCTACATGTTTACATACACAACTATTACAAAAGCAATAGTTTGCACAGTACAAGAATCCCGCAGCACAGTACAAGACACCTCACATGTGGGCAAGGCAACACAATGGTGGGAGCTAGGTCCATGGTGACACGATGTGGGCGTGTCTCCCGGACAGTATTTAATCACATGTCTATAAATAACCTAACGAACTACAAAATATAAAAGTCCAACGTCATTACTCACTTTATCACACTATTTTGTTGAAGTCATGTCAATCGGGAACGTTGACCATTAAGACATTTAAACAGCTCTTCCACCTTTTCCAACAGCATATACTTCCCAGCCTAGCACCCAAATCACCACTTGGTATGTGATTACATGCATGAAGCTTACATTGAAGCTCAATACGACCCCTTCCCCATCTCCCAAGCCCCACTCGGTCGTGGCAGCATCAAAGTACTTTAATATTGAGGGAAGAAAGGAGGGAGGCAACTTTCGTCCGGTGGTAACCACTTTTCGCTGGTAGATCAAGGATTCTCTGAGTGGGTGTATCCCGTGTCCCCGCCCCCCCCCCCCCCCCCACTCAGTGTTATTTAGGGTACGCATATGCATGTTCCCTCCCTTTTCAGCACGCCCCCCCCCCATAAGTCCGGTGTGTAAAGTCAATACGGGCAAATCTTTTTCTTTGTTACGAGTCGGAGATTTTGGGAACATGGGGGGGGGGGGGGGCGGGGCGGGAATGTATGTATCGACAGTTCCAAGATATAAAGTAAAACAAACGTGAAAATGATCAATTGACCGTGTCCGTGAACAACCACCCCCCCCCCTCCCCCCTCCCCCACCCCTCCACCCATTCCCGGCCCTGTAACGCCGTACCAGCTTGAGCGGCAGGCCTCTGGTGGCGTCCGTCATGGTTTCACGCATGCCTTATTACACGTTCCCGCTAACTGCGTCGGCAGCGTAGGGGGACAATCAAATAATCATCATCACCATAGGCTCAATATCAAACGAACCCGACTCTAGCTAGCCTTGCTCGAAGACTCGAACCGTCATCCCGGTTTAAATACAAAATAAAAATCTAGGTGGTTGTTATTGAAATACGCACCAAAGAAAAAACTTTCAGATACCTGTATACAAATGTCTATATGAACTAGGTCTATAGTGACTTATCGAGCTGGGGCACTATTATCTTGTCAAATCTAAATTTGCCACTCTCAACCCAGGTATAGCACATGAGTACGTGGTAGCTATACACTAAATGTTCTACTCTTCATCCAAATGAGTCCGGAAGAAAGAAATCCCTGGAACACTTACATGTATTTGCAGGCCAACAAAAATGAAAAGGTTAAATAATATTAATAATACTATTCTGTGTTTATATAGCGCTCAATACATCGATCCAACGATGTGCCTAAGCTCTTTACAGAATATAACTACTTGTCTCGGACGCTATTTGAAAGATAATACTAACTTCCTTCGAAACGAAAGGGCTTGAAAATGTATTTTTGTGGGAAAGTAACCATCTTTAATTGACGAATCGAATTTAGGGATTGCAGTCCTCTTATCAAATACTCTGGCAGACCTTTGTACCGAATGGTCGTACGTGTTGTGCTGCGCACAGATTCAATCAGTTTAAGCTTGGCCATAACAAGAAGTGGGTTATTGATGTAGACAATACATATTGCTCATGTACCCTTTACAGCTCGTTTTATTTATGTTATTACCAAAGAAAAAAAGAAGTCAGTCAGTCCTCAATAGTAGGGACTTTTAGCTTTGCACGACGAGCACGTGGACTGCTAGGTGAGACATGCTTTAAGGCAATGTGACGTCCTTTAATGGCACTAGCAATGCCCGGCAGTGCCTTAAAAGGATGTCACACGTAGCAGACCATGTTCTCGTCGTGCAAATCTAAAAGTCCCTGATGTCTGACAGTGAAGTTTGGAAAGTAAACGGGTTCCTTGCATAATTTGAATACTAGGACACTGCTAACGTTTACATTTCACAGATATGACTTACATGACTCATGATTCCTCCAAAGTTCTACAGAATTTGATGTTTGCTGGAAATGGGATACACTACCTTTAAAGGCATCATCATGGTCATTCGCTGGCCTAAGACCTGAGTAATGATAAAGCGCGCCTTGTATCTTTATGAAAGAAGCGGATAAATAGGTCTGCTCTTAGGGAATATCATATTAATTCAGGGACTCTAAACTCTGAAAGTAGACTAGAAATTATAGACTCAATTCAAGGATAAAATCTAGAGCAAGCAGAGAAAGCACCTGCGTCTCTTTCGACAGATAACAGGGACGCAGGTTTTGAGCAAGATAATTAAAGGTAAAACTTGAGGTCTGCAAAATGAATAATAATTTCAGAAACAGAAAATGACTACCACCCGGTCTCTTTGTTTACTTCGAAGTTATCGGTTACGTAATATACTTAAACCAAGTAAGATGTAAACAAGAATCTTTAAATTTGTTCACATAGCATTTTTGAAGATAAATAACCCTCTGTCAAGCGCATTGGAAAGCGTGTTACGTAATGCGATACTGCATAATATTGAATAAGCACTATTGATATTAATATAAGTAGTACTGTTATTATTGTTGGTAGTAGTAATAGTATTAGTAGTAGAATTAGTAGTATAACTCGTAATAGTAGTAGTAGTAGTAGTAGTAGTAGTAGCAGTAGTAGTAGTAGTAGTAGTAGTAGTAGTAGTAGTAATAATAATAATATTAATATTGTTATCATTTACACAACTCAGGATATTATGACATTTGGTACTGCATGTGTTGATATTTTTAGGAACTTCCGTTATGTGGTGGTCAGCTCTCTTTGTTTTTTTTCTTCTATAAAATAGATCCCAATTTATTTTGGCAGATATTCATAATCATTTAAATTCGAATTTATTTTTGTCTGAGTTCTGTGAGATTTCTACGTTTGATCTTTACCCCAATACGAGATCGGAATACTCTTTTACCTATCGACATTTTAAACTCCTTTTCCATGTTGTCTAGGAAACTCCTCACCCTTTATCCAGGGTTTGTAATCCTCTTTTCTAGAAATATGAATATCTTCATCCTTACTGTCTGGCGGTTTGAATCTCTTTCTATGAGAATTTTTCTATAAATGTACATAACTCATTTATTCGCATTGTCTAGAATGGTGTGGATCCAGTCTCCTGTGTATCGTTCACGCATTGCTATTAAGACGGAAATATTCCGCCAATGGCATTTCAAAACATAAGGATACATCTATAGTTAAAATATACATTGAAGTGTGGCATCAAACGTCATTTATTATGATGCCCGGAAGAGAGTTTATTTTCTTCACACATCAAAGAAATCTAAATAGACAAATAAATCAACGCTAAGAAAATTAAGATAGATAACCCCCCTTCCCATGCCCACATCAGATGAATAGGCCTACGTGTTAAAGGAATCGACTTTGCATTAGTCTTACTTCGGTTTTTAAAATCTACAAATAATTATTTTTTTTTTAAATGTATGTAAAAGGATGTGATACCCTAGGATATCTAGTCGCGGGATATGCACAAGCGAATTATTGCAGGTGAAATTAGGGATTTACACGGGGAGCCGGCCCTCCTCTCCGTACCATGTTTTCCCTCTATTTCCTTTTTAAACATTTAAACCATCAAACCCAAAATGCGTATATGTTAGTGTTTTTAAACCCTTTAACGTAGCTGTATTAAACTACGTATTCCCCTTGAAACCCGTAAAGTGCTAAAGGGTTGTCACGACCGCTGATTGTCACAGGGCATTCTGGTTGAAATGAAAATATAATTCAAGGGGCAAGATATAATATGGCACTTTGTACACAATCAACGAAATATAAATCGCAACATGTTTAATTTTTTTAAGAGATATTTCCTGACCAAAACGATCGCAACCATTTTTGAAAAATTCGACCTAAAGCAATATTTCAATACCCTATTGTATGTCCTATTGAAACCATGTTCGGATTACGTAACGTCATTGTCATGTGCGCACGTTCTAATATGTGACGAGTCATTTACGTATTCTTGCGAGCAGTTTACGTACACTCTAAAAACTAAAAACTAAAAACTGAAATGTTAAATCACCATTTAAAAGGGCCGAGGAGTGACCACTCTTTCAAAATGGTAGAATAACACTTTGAACATGCTGGATCCAACACTAAACGTGAGGACGTGAGGTGAGGACTCGTAAGAAAAATCCGTATATGTGAAGGGGTATGATTTTGTCCAAAGTAGATCAGTGGCGGATCCAGGGGGGGGCACAAGGGGCACGTGCCTCCCCGGCCAAAAAAAAAAATGTTAAAATCAGCCCTAAATTCACCCATAATAATTTATACTGAAAAACAAAATGTCAAATTTAAAAATTTCGTGACAAAAAAAAAAAAAAAAGTGTCCTCTTACCCCCCCCCCCCCCCCCCCCCCCCCCCGCTTATTCAGCGGCTGGCTGAGTCGTTGCGATTTTTTGGGGACTTAAAAAAAAAATATATATATATATATATATGTTCTCTTTCCCACACGGTGCCCCCCGTGTGCCCCCCCCCCCCCCCCCCGGCAAGAAATTCCTGGATCCGCGCCTGTAGATCCTGTAGAAGTTACGGTGTTAAGACATGTGAATTATCAAATAAATGAGTACAAAATCAAGGCCCAGAATCATGGCGTCAAAAAGAAAGAAAGGAAACGCAAATCGATCATTACTGGCAAGCTTAAATGTTAAACGGAAGCTTTGAAATATCGCATAAAAGAAATACCCGGATGAGTCTAACGGGCGCGGACATCAATGCTTCCCTATAGAGACATTCATTCAAATCATTATGCGCATGTATTGCATTGATATTTCATTATGTCCGCGATTGTTATTTTGTTCCAGCTTCCATTCACAGCCAGCGTACATCGGCGTGAGAACAGTCGAGGAAGTCTGACACAAAATATTGATTTCAGACGAAGTATGTGCCCTGTACAAGAGCTTCTGTAAAACGTACATGAATGCTCGTGTAACAACGACCTTCGTACAAAGTCGCATTGGTAATGTTGTACATGTATCCTTTTTAGACCGGTCTTTTAAATGGGTGTGAAGAACGGTACCCCTGAACTATGATATATTGGAACACTGCCGTATACAAATTCTGACAATTATTTTATAATAATGGCAGAGTAGAACTAACCTTTATTCTGAGTTGGTTTAATATACTGTTTTACTGAAGGATATCATATAAACGAGAAACCACAAATGCACAGATTCAGTGACATTGGCTTTTCAACATCCAGTAATCTTTCTATTTCAGTTTTCACAATATTTTGATAATTTCTTACCGTCTTAAATTCACACAACTCACCCTGTCCCAGATGTTGGAGGAACTAACATGGACAGAAGTGACTTGATTTATGTATTTTCGCTCTCATTAAAAACACAAACTAACTTTCACCTTCCGATGTCACTGGGTACCAATTACAATGTTATGCCCATTCAACGTTGGTGATCGGGGGGAAATAAAGAGGTGTTTTGTCATCGGTGAAAGTGGATATCAAATCAGACCTACATTTAAGTAATTTGTAATGTATTATTACGGAAAAAACTTGTGCTGTATAAGTACGTCTTCAGTAGATATGAACCTACTTTTTTAATTATATTTTTTTCTAATTTCATTGTTTATTTACATTTTTGATAACATGACTGGTATCTCATCTCATCATTAACATTGACATCGTTATCATCATGATTGTCGCTTTGAGCACAAAGATCACGGAGGGTCCTGGTAGATAACAAATATATATTAGAGATCAAATGATGAAGATAATCATGTTATATTGGAAACGAGTAAAACTTAACTTTACTGATAACAATATTATTAATCATGATGATGGTAATAATAATAATCATAATAATGAAAAAATATTTATTCAAAAAAATATATATTTTAAAAAATAAAAAATTTACAATAACAATAATAATAATAACGATCATAATAATAACAATAATAATAATAATAATAATAATAATAATGGGGGACTTATATAGCGCTCATTTTTGTCAAACTCAACATTGCTGGCGTTCCACAATTAACACCCCGGCTTTAACATGGATGACTTCATTGTGCTCTAGGAGTGAAGGAGTTCTAGTAAAGAGTGAAGAAGGGGATTAGATTGAGCTGGATTCATGGGTAGATATTCCAAAAGTTAAGGACAGGAGTTGAAATAGCAAGTTTAGATAATTGACTTTAAACCAGGCGCGAACGCAGGGGGGGGGGGGGGAGGGGGGGGTTGAACCCCCCCCCCCCCCCCCCCATCCTTGGTATTTTGTATGTGTGTATTTTTGATGAAAACCCCCACCTTAGGGGGTTTTTTTTATTTTTTTTTATTATTACAAAAAATAAAAATTATGCCAATGGCTGACCTAAACAAAAATTGACCTTACCCCCCCCCCCCCCCCCAACGAAGCAAGATGTCAAATTTTCAAATTTCGAGAAAAAAAAAAGCAAAAAAGTGTGCTCTTACTTAAAAATTGTGAATATAGAACACCAAACATGTGCACCTCAATGAGACGTACAGTATAGACATACTAAGATATTCGTCTTTCGTGGAAAGAAATGTAAAAAATGCAACAAGGCGAACCAGAAATCAATTTATTAAAATATAAACCGCATTGCCCTTTTAGACCCATGTGTCTGGACGAATATTGATATCCCCATAATATGAAAAATCTTTTCTCGCTATATTTGGCATCAAATATTTGGATAGCATGTGCTGAGGAATGGGGAGCCTATTACCGGCGACACGTTTTCTGAAAGCCTAGTTTTCAACCCCACCACTAAACCTCATCTCTCAGTAAGACACATTTTGGATGGAAGATGCTAAGAGATGGCTTATTCCCAAGAGGCCGCCTGATCGACGAATGAGTGTGAACATAATGTGCGGATGAACATGTCGTGACTATCATGTGTTAGGGCCGCCATCTGCTATTAGCGATAGTGGGCATTAATGTTTTAGAGTACCGTTTCATATTTTATACAGCTCGTGTCATACCTTCTTTTTAAATGGCGGTAGCTCCCTTTCATGTACATTGTAATCATATTAGTGTTTTTTTTAAAGGTGTTTGATAGACTAACGAAGGGCTTGGTCTATAGGATCTGCTTTGGCGGCTATATGCCCGCATACATTATTGAATACATCTTATCTAAGGGTGCTGTAACAAAAAACATTTTTACCACATTAAATATTTCTTTGTTGTAAATGTGCCCATACGTGTGTGCATGGCTCTTAAAGTGTCTGAGTCATGCAAAATGAAGGTCAGCACAATTTCATTAACGAAAAAGCCGCTAATTGCAGTCATGTCACTATAATTATGATAAGTATGGTGATATCACATGAAGCTCGTATAAAATAGGCCCCCATTTCGATTTTAGTAGACAGTAAGCACATGAATTAATTTGCAGGTTCGGAAATAGCCATATTCGAACACTCGAAAATGATAGAACATTGACAGTTTTAAAACTATAATATCAAGCGGGCTCTTTTTATAAACAAAGCCCAAGTAGGCATAATAACTGCAAATTATTTGCACTTCATTGCAAATACATGTAAAATTTTATATCAAGGGTGCGTGATAAGTTGTTTAGATGCATTGGCAATTAATGTACATGGGTTTGCAATCCTGTTTCCATACTAGAGGTATGAATCATTGACTTATAAGCGGCAGCAATTTTTTTTGCAGGGCGGCAGAGGGTGCAATGAAATGCCACCTCCGTCCGAGTGCTACTTCTTTCATTACTATACATGTATAAACAGTAGTAATTACTTTTACGGATAAACATACTCTTTTATTACAGGTAATATTGGCGATGATCGATTAATATACTCAGTCGAATTTAGCTCTGACTTGTAATTGATTTAACTTCAGAAAGATGTCATTCATATTATGTTTGTTTTGCTTTGTACTACTTCTGTTCGGAGAGATAAAACATTTCATGAAATAAAAATCCTTTCAATTCTACCCCTTCCCACATTCTGCTTGTTTACTTTTTTTTTGCTACACACTTTTTTCTCCCTTTTCTGTCCCTCTTAGTAGATGTCTGACCTTAAACCTTAATTCAGCCCGTTCCACTCCACGGCCTTACTCCTTCTCTCTAACTTTATGCTCCATTGCAGCGTTTTTCAACCGGAGTGCCGCTGCACCCTGGGGTGCCGCAAGGCATCTACAGGGGTTCGGAAGAGAAATCTTATGTTGTATAAAAACACACAAAACAATCACGTCGATTTCGTGGGAACCAAATATCAGAAATCGCTGGAATATGTAATTTCATGATGAAAAAGCATTTTAGATGTAATAAAGTGCCATTCTTCCTCGCTCGATCGCAGCATTTAGAACCAGGCTGATATCAGGCAGTGAAGTGCCTTAATAACTTCAGATCTGGGCAACGGGATGCCAAATATCCTTCTATTTGATGCCCGGTTGTATCTTATTATATCGTTCATATCTGTATATATCGAAATAAGGTTTACCACGTTCGTTCGTTTCTCTCACTCGCAATTTAAAAAACAGGACAATTCTGGGCAGCGAGATGCTCGACCATATTCTCATATTCCTATATAGCGTTGACCAAATAGGTCTATAGGATCTGCTTTGG
>JAVYIG010017306.1:0-26912 GCA_035222895.1 Strongylocentrotus droebachiensis
TCTCTCATACCCTTTTTCTTTCTCTTTTTTCCTCCACCTCTCTCTCTCACACATATCCTTTCTCCTTCTTTCTTCATCTCTCTCTTTATCTTTTGCTCTCTCTCTCTGGGTGTTTGGATTTAGCGAAACATACTGAATCCATTTTAATTCATGGTGTGTACTGGGTAATTATAAGTAATAGATAACAGCAAATGGTATATTAATAATTAAACAAGATAAACAAAGTAGGTCATTCACTTGTAAAACGTTTACCTCCTAATTTAATGATTTCACAAGAAAAACCACACCATCAAACAAGAGAAATGTATATTTAAATATTGACGATTTAATATGGATAATCAAAACAAGTATTCAAGGTTATTGACGACGACAATGTTGAAGGCGATGATGATGAAGATGATGACCATTTCCATTTCAAAGTGGTTGGTACCTTTTGCAAAAATGTTTTTGGGAGGAACTATATCAACCATTAGATTTCAAATCATACGGTCTAATTGTTTCAGACCACAGTACTGCATGGGTGTACGTTTCGTTCAGAGTAACTAAAGGGTGAACCAATTCCATATCGGTTATTTAATTAATTGAAATAAAAGTAAATGGGGGGCATCTCCAAAAAAAGGTAAAATTTTCATTTCATTAATAGAGTATCTGTTGTTCCTATTAATAAAATACAGGGCTTGATCTCCACCAGGACTCCTGATGTAGACATGAGTCCCATCAATTGCACCTAAAAACCTGGCAACCTGCAGTACTGGTAGAACTGCTGCTGTGTAGCTTCTACTTCTTCTCTTGATGTTGGGAACTTCATGAATTGTTCCCTTCTTCTCGCAAACGCTTCTGACACGTCTTTGATGACTCTGCATACAGAAGACTGTGAAAGCTGTGCCTCATCACCATGCATCTTTTGGAATGACCCTGTAAAAAAAAAAAAAATCCTTTTAGTGAAATATCAACTAGTACAATTTCTTACAAGTTACATGGCCAGATCAAATTCTCAAACTGAGAAATGTTTAATGTCCTTAAAATTGTAGAATAGATTTTTTATTAAATCAGGGCTTTCAACCCTCTTGCATTTAGAGGGAGTCTCACGCCACCATGCCCTTCCTCGCACTTTGATGTAGAATCTCCCAGTTTATGAAAAAACCTCCCGCAAAACATGGTAACCACAATTTTACCCTTTTACTTTTTCGCTCAGCCCAGATTATATAGAATTTTAACATAACATTCCCATACTAAATAAGGTAAATTACTCACCAACAGCATAGAATCGAAGTGCTGTCACTACCTGTATAGGTATTGGGTTGTTTCTGTCTGTCGTCCTCCTCAGCTCTTCATCCACCAAGTTGATGAGGTAGAGCGCTGTCTCTTTGGAAAACCAGGACCTGGTCCGGAATGACTCATCATCATACACTTCAAAAGGGTTCATGGGTCACGAAGGCCTCTCTGAGGTCTGCCTATCAACTCTCTGTTCCGGTCAAGCCGGCGGAGATGGTGAATATATTCAGCCATGCTGTCTCTGTCACAACAAAATAGAAAAAAATTAAAAAAAATTAGAACATGAAATGAAAAAATATTATTCATCGTTTATCAAATAAATCCTAGACCCTATGATATTACATGTTTTGCATTCTTTGTACTGTAGACAATCTGATTTTGAATAGCTTTTGCAAACTCTAAAAAAAAATAGTAACGATAGGCCTAGATCTAGATCTAGGCTACTTTGATTGCATTAAAGAAAGGAGTGCTATTGATTCATACTATTGGTATTGCTTGGGTAATTAGGAAAGATGATGTCACTGAACCTCCATAAGAACGTAGGGGCCAATTCCTGTCATGTTTTGTCTAGTGACTTCCGTTAGACCCTACGGCCTAGGTCTAGACCTAGTTCTAGATCTAACACTAACAGTTAGTTAGACTAGACTACTAACTATTTTGAAAAATATTGTAGACCCTATTCCATTTCAATTTCTAAATCTAGGGTCTAGAATAGGGTCTAGATCTAGATCTAGACTAGATCTAGATCTAGGTCTAGATCTACACCTTTTACAATAATTAACAAAACATTTTATATAAATTCATGCCATGGTTTGGCGTGCTTTGTCATTTGACTAATTTCTTGAGACTGAGGACTAGATCTAAATTAGATCTTGGTCTACGCCTAGATCTAGCCTAGCTAGGGCTAGGCCTACGTGTTTGGGTGTAGATTCTAGGCCTATCACCACCACCGACTTCGAGCTCAAGCTCAAGTCTTATTCAGTCAGTACTGAGTGTCAGTGTAGGCCTAGTACTAGAGACTAGACTCTAGTCTAGATCTAGGTCTAGACCAGGCCTCTGTATATAGTAGGCCTAGACTAGATCTAGACTAGTAAAATCCATCAGCGTGGAAGAATTTTCATTTTCATTTCAGCATTTTTCGTTCTCCTCCGTTAGATGAGAAGCAGCATCAAAAGAGGCCCAGAAAGCCAGAGCAGAAAATGCAAATGGAACTGTCGCTACCCCCCCCCCCCCCCCCCCCCCCCGAGGCCAGGAATGTCTCAAATGTCATGATCAACATATTTTTCTTCCCGAATCACACAATTGTTTGATGTTATAACTTATTTCGTATTGTTTAGCTGGCACATTCGCAGTTATTGCGAAATTGCCTCGCCTCGCAGGATTACATAAACAACACAACACAAATACACATGCATGGGTCCGAGCTGCGTTAGGTCTTGCGACAATGTTCGCAAAGGCTGTGCAACTTACGATTAGATTATTATTCGTGCACTTTTTACGCACATAAAACATGTTCAATTGTGCTTTCATTGTAGCTGAGCTGAGAATATGGTACAAATATGTTGTGAATAACTAAAAATACTTACAATGTAGGCTATCACAGTTGAAAAAACAGCAACTTTGTGAAGGTCTCTTCACTTTGTTTCACCACAATTTTGTCAACAAAATTTGTACGATCGTTTGCGCTAAAAAGCCAAAGCTCACTGGTATGACGTCATATGACGCGTTAAACCGTGGGTTACATTTAGCCCGCTGTTTTAAACCACCCTTCTGAGCAGGTTAAAATTATGACGTAATATGACGCGATTTAGCCTGGGTTAAATCTAAACTTCCTTTGTGAATACCAAAATAATGACCCATGGTCTGAAGCTCGGTGTTATGACGTATTATGACGCGATTTAGCCTGGGTTAAATCTAAACCTCCTTTGTGAATTCGGGCCAATGTGTTTTAAAGAAGGCCTATTTGGTAGGATATTGCTTAATGTCCACAATTTTCAGTTTACTACGACACAACATTTAAACAGCAAGTTATCCAAATGGTTCTCAAGTTCTCATAATATTAAAAAATGCCCTAAAAGCTATGTTGCTCTGTAACATGTTTTATGTGACATTTACACAAGAAAAAAATGAATTACTACATCTGATAGGTCAGAAGGAAGTTAACTCATCTAGTCTTACGTTGCGTTAACACCCTCCAAATTTTGTGCAGCTATCTTATAAACAGATATAGTTTTACATCTAAATTGAGGAAAGAAAAACAAATTGAAATGTACATCTTATTTTCTTAATTTTGTTTATTGTATAATATAGATAGACAATTTGAAAACGAACAAGCATTTCCTTCATATCTAATTTCATGACGTTATTATCCTGAATTCATCAGAATTTGATACTGAAACTTTATTTCCTTTTCTGAATATGTGTACGTCACTAAAGTGCTGCTTATAGATTCTGATTTCATGCCTCCATACGTTGTCTTGTATTAGGATTAGCAGTTTTGGCATGTAAACAGTCAAAGAATAAATCTTCTCAATAACGCTTGATTTTAGAATATATGGATTGAATTATCCCAAAGTAGATTTTGTTTTCTTCTAAGTAATAAAGCTACACACCTTTTGGATAAAATTTCACTCAATTGGGGTGTCACTTGTAAAGCTTACCGGTATATCACATACTGCCAGTAAAAATTTGATACTATAGGATTAATCAGTGGTCAGAATATATAAATAACGACATTAAATAAACCCTTTTAACTTCTGAACCATCATGTGATGTCTACATATACTTGGGATTTGGGAAGTTAAGCTTGTTTAAAGATTACATTTCTTTAATATAATATCAATTTTTAAGTGCCATTTTAAGCACCCACGAGGCATATCACATTCAGCCTTTTAAACAAATAATATCAAAGGCTGTAACTATTGACTTTTATGTCTGACACTAGTCATATAGTTGAAGTGCCATCTTAAACACCCAAGATGCATATCACATTCAGCCTTTTTAACAAATAATATAACAAGCTGTACCTATTGACTTTTATGTCCGACTAGTCATATAGCTAATTGCATGAGGGTCAGATCTTCTTATATAACTTTCAAGTGCAAGATATATAATCATATTTCTATTTCACTCATGTAAAACTTAGCAACTTGAATTCTAACAAAGGATATCCTACAGAAACAAAATTTATTGCAAAGGATAAAGTAGCGAAGGATTAAAATGGCTGGTAGTGATTATTTCTCAATGCTATTTTGAGGATCAAAGGTTGCGTTTATCTAGGAAATTTTTGGCTAGAATCAGGTTTCTCAAACGTCTTTCAGGCAAATTTAGAAGTAGATAAACGCAAAGCCTTTTTCAAACGTCTTTAGATATGGGCATATCAAAAGACGCAAAAAGGTGCGTTTTGTATGTGACATACAGCCAGAATCACGTTTCTGAGAGGTCGATAAACGCAAAGCTGTTTTGAACGTCACATACAAATAGGACCACACAGGTGTTGTGTACAAGCATGTGTGTGAATTTGACCTCCGAGAAACTGTCTGCTTCCCGGGTCAAAACAGCTGGGCAGACACAAGGCCTTTATTTTGAATCGTGAAGAGTAGATAAACGCGACATCCCGCAAATCACGATCGTATAGTGGGGTATGATAGTGGGGTTCGATAGTGGGGTACGATATGTACATATCTAGTGGCAAGCCTAGATAAACGCGCTCAAAGTCCTGTCACTTAGCTAATTAACCTCGCAGTATGATATTACCTGACCTATCAACTCATCAGGATCGCAAAGAAACCAACTCAAGGGAAGGTCAGTAGCCTATCATATTGCCCAATTTAACGACTATTAACGTCTTTTGATTACATAACGAGTCATTGTCACGTCAAGACATTTCTAAAGATAATGGACAGGGCTATTAAAATTACCTTGAAATTGATTTCTTGAAAGTGTTTGCAACAATTTTCCTCTTGCAATAGCTACTTGCTGCCTTGTCAAGACTTTATCTGTTTAGATTCAGAAGGGCATTAGAAAGTGTTTTTTTTTAATTAAAAGTATAAATGTTAATGTTCTACTGGATATCAACAGCCAATGCTTCCTTATAATATGATAATTAGCAAGAATTGAGTTTAAAATAAACTTAACTGATTACTTAGTTAATCTCCATAATATTTGCTTGGTATTATTTTCTGGGAAATCACTTAAATTGATCTATTTAGGACATGAAATCAATAGGTTATCTCTTATATGCTACGGTCACAAAGGTTCGTACGAACGATAGTTTTGTTCGAATCTCCCTATTTTTCCATTGTCTTCTCAAATTTCCATTGTCTGAAAATCGTTTGTACGGCGTTCGTAGCAGTTCGTAATGGCATTTGTGACCGAGGCTTTATATTTAAAAAAAAAACTGAGATAGATATTGTCAATCACTCTCTTTGTATCACATTTCAGGATGTACGCTTTGTTTGTGACGATAGTCGATTGACATAGTTGATTGATATGCTGACATGACATTATATGCAGAATTTAGAAACACATACATCATTCCACCTACCCGCATTGAGTTAGACATCACGCAAGCATACACGTATACAAGGCCGCTCAGCGTTAACATATATCTGAAAATACTTTTGCAAAGTCATGACGCTTTGCTCAATCTAACTTTATGATGCATTTGATAGCTTCTTATCAAGATGTTATATGGAAACCCTTGACCTAAGTTAAGATAATCTATTGGCAATGACTTTATTGGCAGATATTTAGGAGCCATAAAGTATACCTTATAGGCAAGGAACAAGTGAAAATGGACTTTGGGGTTATTTCGTATCATTTAAGTGGGACTACCTGACCTATTTAGCTATGACATTTGTATGGTTTGTTGAATATGTTTTTGCTGTCTTTGTCAACCTTTTGTTTTTTGTTTGTTCAGTTTTGTGTATGTATGTGTCTGCATGTTCTTTTAATATGCAATAAAATAAGGAAATATTGGAGAAGGGAGTGTAAGAACACCTTTTTTTTAAAGTGTGTGTTTGTGAGCACTGTTCCAACATACACTTACATGAAAGAACATATTGCTGATATTTTTTTTCTCAATATGTGACAATTAAATTTAAGTAATGACTGATAATTCTTCTCTAATATTTACTCTCAGTCATAAGCATGATAAGAAAGGGATGAAAATGTTAAAAATTGCAAGATAACAAAATATGAAAGAATGTAGACAGCGTTGGAATGTGTATGTTTTCAATATTGACTCTAATTCAGGAAGATTTGCATTTCGAGGGGTGAAAGCAGGGTACAAGGGATTAGAGTGGTGGAAGGGCGGGAGAAGGGAGGGGGAGACAGTGATATTCCTTACAAATTCTCAAAGATTTCAAACTTGACCCTCCTTGGAACAGTTCCTGGTTGTCATAAAACTTGTTTGCAATAAGAAGTTGAAGTGATTGTTATATAAGCTATTGAAATCATAGCGGTTAATTGGCTGTAAGAAAATATGTTAAAGAATTGGGATAGTTGTTATTTGGTAACATGTTTTATGAAATAAAGTCCTGGGCCCATATTTGTGAAACCTCACTAAGCCTAGCTGTCAGGTAAATATGTACTATAGCCTGTGTAAGTAGTTGTTAACTAACTAAGTCATGACTATGGGCCTTGGTGGAGAGTCGTGAATCCTATGATCATAGTATTATCAGGACCAACACAAAGATATAAACAAAAGAAAGAAAAAACAAAAACCATAAGATATGAGGACAATATTTAAACGCTGACACAATTTGACATTACTTATTACCTCAAAGGGTACAGTCTTTATAAATGGGATGCAGGATTGCAGGAACAGTTTTTAACGGCTGACACAATTTCACATGACTTACTACCCCAAAAGTTACACTCTTTATAAAGGGGGAGCAGGGACAGTATTTAACAGCTGACACAATTTGACATGATTTACTACCTCAAAAGTTACAGTCTTTATAAAGGGGATGCAGGATTGCAGGGACAGTATTTAACAGCTGACACAATTTGATGTGACTTACTACCTCAAAAGTTACAGTCTTTATAAAGGGGATGCAGGACAGTATTTAACAGCTGACATTATTTGCAACAACTCACTTTCTGATAATTGGGGACATCCCCTTTTCATCAGACAACCTGAAGGCCAATAGCCATCGGACCTAGCACAGCATTATCATGACAGTTCTTTTCCGGGGATGCTAAACATGATGACATGGGCCGGTGGGGGGGGGGGGGGGGGGTATCCCTGTGCCCCTTATTTACCCCCTTCTTTACACAGAGAGGGGCAGAGTCGACCCCCTCATTTACACCTCTGAGGCACTAAAAACAGGGAAATAGTGAGAAGTTGGATTAATGTTTCATACTTTGCCCCCTCCTCTGTCAGCCATTTTCAATGTCCTTTGATGAAACTTTATAAGAGTAGTTTAATAGAGAAAGATATATATATATCTTTTTTTAAATACTCTCTTTACTTTGTGGGGTGCATTTGTCCTCTACAGCTTTGAAGTTTCTTGCAGATGGTAATCTAAAATGGTGTTAATTGCTGCATGAGGCAGTGTGCATGTTAAGTTATGCAGAAGGTTTCACAAAGGTTTTGAAAAAGAAAAAAATAAATATTTAATGTATTATGAATATTTTGTGCTTTTCTATTTCTAGAAATGTTGAAACTTATTTCAAGTAATTTTTCTTTTGGCAGAAACATTCCCCTGTCGATTACTTTCGCGGTTATCGTGCTGCCAAGAAACGTTTGGGACTGATTTTTTTGTCGTTTCATTTTAGGCATTGCGTTGTAGCTCAAAATAGCGAGACATTTCGCAAAGGAAACTCCGTGACGTGAGCGCCGATTCGGCTCCCTCTCTACCTTGACTCATGGCAGGAAGGTTCATGCACGTACCCATGCAGCTTGTCACATGGGGGTTAGAAAGTAGGGGGAGGGGGGAAGTGCTCAAAATCCTGACACTAAAAGTTTGTTCCCCTTACTTTCTTTCACGTGACTCTGGCAGCAGGACGTTTATAAGGCTGTGACTAAAAAGTTAGTGATTCATTCAAGCCGTTTACTCAGTCTTTGGCACAGCTAGGCAGTTTTGAGTTGTTACTCCATATCATCTACAGTTTGTGATTTGGCATAAACTGTATATTCAATGACTTATTGGTGAGGGAATTTCACCTAAGTTCTTCATCATCTACATAAAAACACCTTTTGTTGCATCTTCTGCCTTTTGTGGGGACTCTAGTGTCAATGGACTATAAAGCGTTCGGGTCATTTGGTCCACTGGGAATTCAAAATATTATCATCCATTGTATTTTCCAGCGAACTGGGGGTAAAATTATCCACCTATAACCAACGTCCATCGGTGCGTGACTTCACAACAAAGCAAATTTTCATTTTTAACCCGCTATATTTTTGGCTCATTCTTTGTAAGGGCCGATGAGTATACAACAGTGATCGAGGTCTGCGTTGCAGCTGCTGAATTGCATTAACCATTATTTTAAAAGTTGGCGGTGTATCGCCATAGTTATTGGGCAGCAGAGCACTTTGGGTTTATTTCCCCCAAAAGACACAAAAGCGACTGGAGTACATTACAGTGATATGATTGTAATTTGTGCAACTTGGCATATTGGCAATAGTGTGGATTGCTTGAGCCAAGTTTATGAATGTTTTGATACATGACTGAACTTTTTAAAAGTGCCATTTTCAAGAAGAGCCTTTAACATTTAAAAAGAAAGCCCTCCAATTGTTCTGTGTACAAACAAACTACCATAAAAAGGTGTCACTTTGAATTGGGATGGACATTAGCGAGGATTAGCAAGGATTAGCCAATGAAGTGACTAATTCTTTTTCAGTTGAGG
Organism: Strongylocentrotus droebachiensis; assembly: GCA_035222895.1. NCBI lineage: Eukaryota > Metazoa > Echinodermata > Echinoidea > Camarodonta > Strongylocentrotidae > Strongylocentrotus > Strongylocentrotus droebachiensis. The sequence continues at coordinate 9,130 of JAVYIG010017306.1, forward strand.
ATTTGATGTGAGAACAAAAGTTGTAGTGCATTGAACCTGAATTTCAAATAAATCTTGTGTTGATTAGGATGTAAAGAACATTCTTGGTGGAATCTACCAGTAGGTGAAGACATTCCATTCATTCCTTCATGACTGTTACATGCAAATGAGCACCTCTCCAAGGACATAGTCAACAGGTGTTATATGTCTGTCAGTCAGTCTGCATTGCTCACACACACACACAGACAGGCAGTCACACTTGGAGAATCATCGAGAGCGGAAATCAAATAGAAATTTGTATTCTTCTGGGGAACCACTTCCTACGCATATAAACCCCTGCTTTGAATTAACCTTTTGCCCCCTAAAATAGTTAGGACTGGAATTGCTACTTCCATGTTTAGGGGAAAATTGACTTTTTTCAAGAGCACTGAGTGAAAACCTACTTGTATGAACTTTGCTCTTTTAGTTATTTGGGGGGAGTACTGTGGGGAGCTCTGTCTGTATGTTGTGAGCTGTGTTTGTACTCTGCTTAGAGCCTGCGTTCTGATTGGTTGAAACTAGTAGCTTGTGGTAATCTGAAACCAGTGTTTTCTTGAACTAGCTGGTGGTTTTCAGGCACACATACATACAGTATATATACACACAGCAATCTTTTGTATACACTGTGACCCTAATTCTGCTCCCTGCTCTTTACTCCATAAAGTTTATCTGTGAGTCAAGCGGTAGTTTATAGTCCACTCACAGACATGAGTGGTAAAGACTGGAAAGAGAGAGAAGCAAATGGTGAGTTAGCAGGCAGTGGCACGGCCAGCCTTTCCGATTCTCTCGATGGCGTTGTTTCCCATCCCAACATGAAAGGTCCGATAAAGCGCAGACATTCTGTGCACAACTTTGCGCGTCAACTGAGTTTGCGAAGGAAACAGAAACTTCAGAGACTTGTGAGTAAGAATGGAGAATGCAATGTGGTTTACACTCATGTGCCTTCAAGGTGGTCTGACTTCTTCACTGATATGTTCACAACACTTGTTGATTTGAAATGGAGGTGGTTACTCCTAATATTCACGCTGGCATACGTGCTGGGATGGATGGGTTTTACCTTCGTTTGGTACGCGCTGATCTGGTTTCACGGGGATCTTGGTTACCAGGACAAAATGGCAGCCAATGTCACAGAATACGAAGACTGGGAACCATGTGTTTATAATGTGCAAAACTTCATTGGTGCTTTTCTGTTCTCTGTGGAAACGCAGACGACGATCGGTTACGGTTATCGCGGAACGAGTGAAGCATGTTGGGCAGGAGGGGCCATCGTCGTGGTCCAGTCCGTCTTTAGTTGCCTGGTAGATGCCGTCTTCATCGGTATGGTTTTCGCAAAAATAGCACGACCAAAGAAACGTGCCGCAACAATTAAGTTTAGCCACAATGCAGTCATCGCCGAGCGAGACGGCAAGTTGTGCTTGATGTTCAGAATAGGAGATATTCGCCGGTCGCATATTTACGAAGCTCATATCAGGGGGCAACTCATCGGACCTAAAGTTACGGACGAGGGCGAGTGCATACCTCTTCATACATACAACATGGATTTCAGTAACAATACCGGGGAGGATAGAATCTTCCTGGTGTGGCCTATCGTTATTTGCCACGTGATAGATGAAAGGAGCCCCCTGTATAGCATCTCGGCGGCTGATCTCCTGGAAAACAACTTTGAGGTGATCGTATGCATGGAGGGTGTTTTAGAACAAACCGGTCTTGTCATGCAAGCCCGAACATCATATTTGCCTTCCGAGATCCTATGGGGACAACGCTTCAGTAGCAACCTCATCAGCATCAACAACAACGAACAATTCAAAGTGGACTACACCGACTTCAACTCCACGTATGCTGTCCAGAGCATGCCTAGCTGCAGTGCGGCAGACTTAGAGCGCATGAGGTCAGCAGACACGGACTTATTAAACAATTCCAAAGTGAAGTCATCATCGCCGTCTGTTAAGTCTTCCCCCAAGAAAAGTGTCTTCCGATACAGCTTGCCTAAATCACCAAACAGTGCCTTCAACGGAAACGGGAGCATCCGATTTGCGGATGATCTGGAAAACGGAGAGAAAAACGGGGAGAAAATGCACATGTCCAATACTAAGGCCAGTATGGCTTCTGTGGAGTCGCTGCCCAATGGCAATGGACATGTTACAACAAACGGAAACGGGATGAAGAGATCCCCCTCTAGAGAGTCTCCAGTTTAGGTGAGATTTGTTCCCATGTTCAGTGTTTATTCATCTTAGCATCGACAAAGGTATTTTTATATGTTTGGTTGAATTCTGCTTTCAAAGTCATCTATGCTGCTAAAGATTTCTGTTTTAGACGGTTTTTTATCACTTTGTTCTCTATTATTTCAAACTTTGTCTGAAGTTTTTATGTGTTAAATTGAGCTAAGTCCTTTAAGTCACAAAAGAGGCAGGATTATCAATCCATAAAAAAGACCCAATAGAAAGAGGGCAAGAAATATTTTTCACGTATTATAGAGGTTATTATAACCATGCTTAGAACTAAGGTTCTAAAACAGCTTGTACCAGAAAACATCAAGTAATGTTTTAAATTTATATCAAGTTAAAAATTAGTTAATGAACTGAAGTGAATGCTATTTATTTTCATGGAATCAAACAAAATAGACATCATGCAGGCATTTAGACAGAAAGAAATAGAGAGAGGAGAGAGAGAGAGAGAGAGAGAGAGAGAGAGAGAGAGAAAGAAAAGAGAAATAGAGGGAGGAGAGAGAGGAGAGAGAGAGAGTGAATAATGTTATTTGCCGCATGAAAGAGTACTGTAAATTATGATAGTGAAAATAAGGAACGAAAGGAACAAAACAGACAAATTACTATGATTTAGCTACTAATTTTTCATTTCATATTCAGGCCTTTTTTATTCAGCATTTGTTTAATGCTGAATTGTATTCCTTAATCATACACCAACCTGTGTGGCTTATATCAAAAATATTTTAGGAAATCATTTTTCCATTCACAACCTACCGATGTGCAAATTGCTTGTGCATTGTTTGAGTATACACATCCATGAAAATAGTGTAATACAGAAAATTTCAGAGAATATTTAATGCACTCTATACACTAGCAGTATTTTTCACTTTCCAGCAGATCTGATCTGTGCTGAGGTAAATCATAACAAAAGGTTATTATACTAGAATGGGGTTCCAACGTTACAAGAGCTCATTTTATTTCTGATTTCGTTTCAACCTTGACTTTATACTCGTATCCTTTGTGTCTTCAGTTCTATTTCTCATGATCTGAATATTGTGCAGAGGAAATCACAACTAGGAAATATTTTATAAAATTCTCATGAATCATGGAAAAAACATTGAGCTTTTTAAGGTTTTTTGTCCAGTTCAGTATTCAGTTTCTAGTGAACTTTTCTCCGTCTCACCAGGAATTATCAAGTAGGCCTATAAATGTAGATGGTGTATGTATTTTTATATTAATTTTTTGTTTAAATCTAGCAGAACAAATATATAAGGCATTATATATAAAATTCAAGGTGGTAGAAAAGATAGTTTTCTTTCTTGAAAACACCTTTTGAGATAAGAACACATCTAGTAAAGATGTTCATTCTGGTATCTGGAATGCTCTCAAACAGTAAAACCTGCTTAGCGACCATCTGTACAGAAAGACCACCTTTCTATAAAGACTGCATCTATCCTTTCCCTTGGAATGTGTTTCCCCACTTGAAACGTGTATTAAAGGAACTTGTACATGTACATAAAGACCACTTTTTTTGTATCCCTTGACTTGAGTATATAGTCTTGAAAATCTCTTATGCATGTTTCACTGAATTAGAGAGAAAGAAAAAAATCCTGTTTAGTTTACCTCTGTTCAATCCTAAATCGCTTTGAAACCTAAGAGCTTGTATTTTCAGTTATCTAGCCAGAAGGGATCAGATTAAGTACTTCAATGTCTAATCTGATATACAGACGTGTCACAAATGACCCGTACAAATTGGCTCTAGTATATTCGAGGGGTTTCAATGATCAGGGTGTTATATCATGGTTATATCGAATGAGCTTCTAATGTTTCCGGACACCTGACTTTACATTTTAGGACATTCATTACAGTATAAATAGCAATGTCTATTTATATCACGCACTTATCTAACCCAGGGGATGCTTAAGGCAGCCTCTCATTCAAGGAGTATTTTCCTACTTGGTACCCATTTGATGCACCTGGGTGGAGAGTGGCAAATATAGATTGATATCTGGAAAAGGATATTAATGCCGTGGCAGGACTCGAATTGTGAACCATGTAATCCATAGTCTGGTGACATGTTTGCTAATTGCTGGACAGCAACACCTTCTTGATACAGCTGTTTAAATTTCAGTGGGAATGATGAATCCTGATTCAGCTTTTTAGAGTACCCGGTAAGCAAAAAAAAAAAAAAAAAGGTCCAATTTCACATAAAAGTATATTTCTCTCAAAAGATGCTGTGTATTATTTAGTGATATTTTCACCAAATGCCTATAGTATTCATAATACACAGAAAAAGAAAGAAATACATAATTGGCCTAACAAATTAATACAGAATTGAAGCCATGGTCCTTTAGAAAATTAATCTTTCCATTATTTTTTTTTAATTGATAATCTTTGTTTTTTTATAGGTCATTCCTTCAGCTGTCAAGATATCTATAAGTTTTTAATAAATATTTAAGTATTTAACAAAACACATTTCAACTTCTTTCCTCAATATTTAAGATATGAAATTTTGGGCTGCTTTTGATAAGGCTACTAGGCTAGTATCTATTGATTTGATTAGTGTGTAGACTCCACACTATTTTTACAGGTGGTATGCATGAACATTTATATGGTCTGTCTGTAATGCTTGGGAGCTAAAACTTTGCAAACTTTATGGGTCACAAGTAATGAATTTTAGGCCTTTGTGCACTGGGCTCTTGTTTAGGTAAAGTTATGTTATCGCTGTCAGTGTCAGATAGTTGGTAATCATCTTGATTTTGTATTTAGGTCTTCACCATCTGCTTGATTAATTTAATATTTATTTGGTCTGAAGAATCACCAATATAACTACCTCTTCTTCGGTCATGATATGTCCTGCTTCTTCCTTATTTCCCCTTTTTCCTTTTCCTTCTTCTTTTGTCTGTTTTACTTCTCCTTGTCGTTTTGTGGTTGTTTGGTAATATTGTCTTGTATTTTCCAAGTCTTCGTAGGCAAAATTTTAAACAATTTTTTTATTTTCTGGGGGATCCACAAACTACCACAAGCACTGCTTTTAAAGGAATCCCCCCATTTCCTCAGAAATTAAGAATTTCTTGTAATAATTTTATTATGTGCAAAGTGTATTTGTATAGTTACCATGAAAAGTGAATTATTTATGAAAAAGATGTAATACCGTACCTTTGTTCATCTTTCTGTTGGAAATGAAATAGACATGAAATGAATTGAATAGTTAGTACTTACTCTTAAGGTTTCAGTTGCATTTCGGGAAATCAGTGAAATGATTCATATTCACTTGTGTCTTTTGTGTCAAATCCTTTGGGGGAGGGAATAGCCTTCATGTCTGTTTGTTTGCTGAGTCATGTGCCAAAAGAGATCTGAGAATAATCCACCTTTTGTTTGGGGAAATTTGATATTCTGCAAATTGGTGGTTGGTGGAGAAAAGAAAAAGATGACCAAAATTACGAGAGCTTTACTAATCCAGAAAAGAGATTAAATTCCAAGCACATTGTTTGAAATTCTCTGATCATCCCCCCCCCCCCTTTTATGCCCCATGTAATTTTCAAAATAATCCTTATGAAGTGACTGATATTATAAGTAAACTGCAGTAAAATGTTGGTTTTTGAACATTCAACAAGTTTTTCTCGAAGTGAGGTTTCATTTTCTACAGATTTTGAAATTTCATGGCTACAACTGTATACCCCCCCCCCTTCCTGCCTTTTTTCTTCTTTTTAAAAATTTACATTTAAGCATCTTCAAGGTTAAAAATAAACTATTTTTTCACCACTTTAATTCTGGCTTCATCTTATGTCGACTGATTAGGAATATTCTGGTATGTACTGAGAGTGTAGATTTCTGAGATTTGTTTGAAGGTAGTCTGTTTCCTGGTTGTTGCTCTTGGTTTCTGTTATACATACATCATCCTGTCCTGTAACTGCATAAGGTATCAAACTTGATTAATAATAACATGCTATATTTCAAAGCAGTTCCTTAACTTAATGACCTACTGAAAGTGGTGAATATTATTATTCAGAGTTTAATAGGGCAATATTTAACTTAATATGATGACCCATAGGCTTAGTACAGAAACAATTCGTTTCCTGTATGTAATGGGTTCAAATAGAGAAAAGATAAGTTGTATTTAAAAGTTTTCCTGAATATCGTGAAAAGCTTGCCTCAGTTGGAAAACAGAAATGCCCTGTAAGCAGTTTCCTTTGTTAGTTATGTCCCTTTCCCTATTATTGAATCATACTCATTTTTCATGTCAGCATGAAATGAAACATGACAAGATTACGATGTTGAATTGACACGTTACATTCAGATGCTCCTGAATGTTATGAAAAGCTTGCTGCAGTGGCCGGAAAACAGAAATGCACTGTAAGCAGTTTATTATTTCTTTGTTATGTCCTTGTTTTCAAATCATAGTCAATTTTCATGTCAAGATGAAATACTGGTAATGGAATGAAACATGATAATATTCACTGTTGTCTACATGACACATTTAAGTTTCTGTGTGTTTGTGAAAAGCTTGCCGAACTGGGAAAACAGTAATGCCGTGCACGCAATTTTCTTTGTTAGTTACAGTATGTCCCTGTTTTCAAATCATAGTCATTTTTCATGTCAACATGACATAATGGAATGAAACATGATGATATTCCACTGTTGAATTTACAGGTAGGTGTTACATTCAAGTTTTCCTGAACAATGTGAAAATCTTGCCTCAGTGGGAAAAGAGTAAAGCCTTGCACGCAATTTTCTTTGTTAGTTACAGTATGTCCCTGTTTTCAAATTATAGTCATTTTTCATGTCAACATGACATAATGGAATGAAACATGATGATATTCCACTGTTTTATTTACATGACACATTTAAGTTTTCGTTTATATTGTGAAAAGCTTGCCTCAGTGGGAAAACATTAATGCATTATAAGGAATTTGCGTTGTTACAAAATTGTTAGAAATGTCTACGTTTTTTTTTATAATACCGGTAGTCATTTTTCATGTCAACTTAGCCGTAAAATCATGTAGTGTGTAATAGTGAAACATGACGATATTTCAAGAATTCATCATTCTTGCGTGACATGTTCTATTAACCTTTGCTTGTTAAGTTGCTGAACTCGAGAGCTCGTTAAGAATTAACAATAGCATTGCTCGTTGTTGTGTACATGTGTTTGCATTTTAAGGGGATATTTCATCATTCATTGTTGCTCACGTAATTTCTTGGCTCATAGGGATTTACTTATCAGTTCAATTGATAAGTTAAGATTGCTTATATGTACCGGTACGTATCAGTTTCATTTTCAAATCAGTCAGCCACAGGTATTTTTCCCCATTTTGTTTTGGGTTAATAATTAAGTTCATAGAATCATAGGATTCTTCACCTGAACTTACGGTCAACCTGTTTTTTGATAATGATATATGGTATGAGAGACAGGAGCTGAGAATAGAGTACAGTGACTTGTATGGTCAGTATTTCTTGGTAAGGTGACCTGACATTTGACCTAGTGACAAATGCTCCAGGCTTTTTTGTCAGATATACAACGTCAGGGTTAGGGTTGCAATTGGTTTTATTAGGTGGGCTGTATCTAATACAGACCACCTTATAATTTTGTTAAAATTGCCTTTATTATTATTTATTATTTATTAGGTGGGCTGTATCTAATACAGACCACCTTATAATTTTGTTAAAATTGCCTTTATTATTTATTTATTTATTTATTATTTATTTTTCTTATTTCGAACCACTTTTTTGTGAGCAAGATAACTTTAAAATGGTTCAATCAAATACCTTTAAATTTTGCACACATATGTATAGGCATTAGAACAAAACACAGCAAATTGTTCAACCTTGACCTTGACTCATGACGTCATCTAGACGCCATTTTGTGAAATTTTCTGAAAATCAACTCATGATCATATCTTCATAACCAAAAGTAATTTCACCTTCATATTTATCACGATCTAGGTCAATATCAGTCCGGTCAATTTCAGGTCAAAAAACGCGCGCGTGCGCGTACGTCCGCGCGTCAGTGCGCGCGCAAAATTTTTAAATGCTCAAATTCGTCTCAAATTTATTTTGCATACGTTTCAGGTCATTTTAAGCATTTTATAAAAAATCGCGCGTACGAGCATGCGCGCGCGTTTTCGCGCGTAACACCATTAAAAAACATAGAATCGCCATTTTTTTTTCTTTCATGATATTTTTCATATTTTTTCAAGGAATTTGATTCCATGTTTATCTCTTTATGACCATTATTAACAAGATAAGCGTAAATTCAAGATAAATGTCAGTGCGCGCGAGGTCTTTTAATACATAGCATATATGGGCAAAAACATGCCTATACAAAATCCGTTATAGCTCTTTGGAATGCACCGGGATCCTCAATTTTTTTCATATTAAGATAGAGTATGAGTCGGAAATATGATTCCATGTCTAGTTTGGCCATTAAGTGTATCGTTACATCATCACAATGGCCTTGGAACTCAAAATACGAATTTGCATATTATGACGTCAGCATATTTATGTAAAATTGATTGTATCTCTGTAAATATTGATCAATTTTCTTCAAAATTTCGATATGTTGTAGCTAAGACAATTCTCTACAAGCGCAGTAGTAACTATTTTTCATTTTGATGACGTCATCATAGTGAAAATTTTGATTAAAGGCCTCATGTCAAAAACTTCATAATTTGCGTGTTATGCCTATAGAAGATGAATTTAGTTCACGTTATAAATCTACATGATATTGTTTTTTAAGAATTTGTAAGCAGTATGTCGCTTATTTTTGCTCTATTTTGTCTCAAGTTTTAGTTGACCAGCCCACCTATACTTGTTCCAAACAAGTATTATATGTCTAGTTTATTATTTATTTTTCTTATTTCGACCCACTTTTTTGTGAGCAAGATAACTTTAAAATGGCTCGATCAAATGTCTTAAAATTTAGCACACATATGTATAGGCATTGAAACAAAACACAGACATTTTTTCAACCTTGACCTTGACTGATGACGTCATCTAGGCGCCATTTTGTAAAATTTTCTGAAAATCAACTCATGACCATATCTTCATAACCAAAAGCCATTTCTCATTGATATTTATCATGATCAAGGTCAATATCAGTCCGGTCAATTTCAGGTCAAAAAACGCGCACATGCGCGTCCGTCCGCGCGTCAGTGCGCGCGCAAAATTTTTAAATGCTCAAAATCGTCTCAAATTTATTTTGCATACGTTTCAGGTCATTTAAAGCATTTTATAAAAAATCGCGCGTACGCACATGCGCGCGCGTTTTCGCGCGTAACACCATTACAAAACATAGAATCGCCATTTTTTTTCTTGCATGATATTTCTCATATTTTTTCGAGGAATTTGATACCATTTTTATCTCTTTATGACCATTAATAACAAGATGAGCGTCAATTCAAGATAAATGTCTGTGCGCGCGAGCTCTTTTAATACATAGCATATATGGGCAAAAACAAAATCCCTTATAGCTCTTTTGAATGAACCGTGACCTTCAATTTGTTTTCATATTTAGATAGAGTATGAGTCGGAAATATGATTCCATGTCTCATTTGGCCATTAAGTGTATCGTGACATCATCATAATGGCCTTGGAACTCAAAATACGAATTTGCATATTATGACGTCAGCATAATTATGGAAAATTGATTGTATCTCTGTTAATATTGATCGATTTTCTTCCAAATTTCGATAAGTTGTAGCTAAGACAATTCTCTACGAGCCTATTTACCACACTTTTTCATTTTGATCACGTCATCATAGTAAAAAAATACGATTAAAGGGCACATATCAGAAATTTCTTAAGTTGCGTGTTATGCCTAAGGAAGGTGAATTTCGTTCACATCATTAATCTACATGACATTGTTTCTTAGCAGTATCTCGCTTATTTCTGGTCTATTTTGTCTCAAATTTTAGTTGACCAGCCCACCTATACTTGTTCCAAACAAGTATTATATGTCTAGTGTTGGGTTTAGGGTTAGGTGTAGTGTTTGGTCTAAGATGAAAGGAATTGGATTAGTGTACGATATTTATTAAGGAGCCATTGTTGATGTAGACCATGTCATAGAATCATTCTAATAAACCTTTTATTTATATTTTTTGTGAAATAATAAATAGCTATTTGAACATTTTTAGTAAATAGTTATTTTTTTAATCAAAGTTACCATTTTTAAGTTGAATCTACTTTCAAATGAAGTGAAATCCACTCTGTACAATTTGGTTTGAATTACTCATTCGAGAGTGGATTGCACAATTTGCACTATTGTTGTCTTTTAATATAATGTGAATTTTCTCTCCAAAACAGAGAAATCTCTAACAATTATGACATCCCCAAAGAGTGCCTGTCCATTACCTACAATTTAGGCCGCCGTCCAAATTAATCACTACCCATTGTCCGAATTAGACCACTACCCAGGGTCGAGTTTAGTTTGCAGGCACATACCCTGGTCAGTCATAAAAGAGAGTCTGCACTATAAGACTACCATAGGCCATGTACTATAAGCTGCTCCTGACACAACCAGTACATGTAGGTAGCTGGGCTAGGCTTCTCTCAAGGCACAGTGATTTTTTTGATAAAGTGTCAAATTAGGGTCTGTGCTTGCAGACTAGGTCGAGTCTGTGTTTATGTCAGCCATTATAAGACCAGTTTTTTTCCTCTTCATGTGCTTATTATCTCACAGTTTACTTAAATCCCAAACTAAATAGCTCAAAGCCTCCGCCATGTTTACCTCTTTAAAAAACAAACACAGCTATTCTTCTACATTTCTTCCACACCATAGAGCTTTAAGTGTGAGCTGAAGAGCATATTATCAATGAATTTAAGTAGCATAACTTGATTTCAAAATACCTGTGGTGTAGGAAAACATCATGGAAGGTTTTAGGCTTGATGGTATTTGTTATTGTTAGAGCCCCAGCTAGAATCTCAGTTAATGCAATTCAGCTAAATCTTACACTAAATCTAAATCTTTGGCCAACATGCATGCATTGTCTGTACCACTGATAAAGTGATATATAAAGTCAAGATAAGTTTTTGACTCGAACAAACATGAGAAAATCAATTTCAAATATCAATTGCAAATATCTTCTGAATCATCTTTTTTCCTCGTTTCCTCGTTTCCATTCCTAGAACTGCGAAACTTTAGCTGTCATTACTGTGATCATGTTTTTGTTTTTAAAGAAGCTAGGCGAAGAAATTTCACATAATCACTCAAAATGGGCAAATTATACATGTCCGGATAGCGTAGACCAATATGAAGACACACATTCTGCCCTAAAGTCTTGTAAATATAAATGAAACGCGGTAAGAAGCTTTTTCCAAGGACCTTCTCAGAACTTCAATTCCTGGCTTGAACATTTTGTTCGCGCAGTAGGCCGATTATGACGTCCCTGGTTGGGCACGATCGCAATTCTAGGCCTCAAGCTCGCCTCTCGCACAGCTCGCGTGCGGTATTTTGCATAGCTATACGTATACATTATCCAGACTTTGCATGCTTCATATCCTGACCAGAAAGTGGAATAACAATCTCTAGAAATCATGTAATTACATATAATATTAAGCAAATTTATGTAATATAATACGAGGGGTGAATCGTGCAATTCGATTTGTCCAAATACCCTTCCGTTCTGTGTAATTTGCTGAGATATGTTTTGTATTTGTTCGGTCATCATGCCTTGGCGTGATAGTGATTGCTGTTGATTATAATACGGAGACCATGAATCGCGAGCATCCTTTTGCATTTGTATAATGTCCTGCAGCTGCAGTTCTATTTATGAATGGTACATATTTGTAATTGATTTTCGCCAAATATAATCTCACATCTGATCATCTTTGTTTTATTATCCGTGAAATTTGCCAAAAAAGCCCCACACACTCATCCCGAAAAATTAGAAAATGTCTCGCCCAGTCATGACAGATCGAGTCGCCAGTTGAGCGGGGCCGGGGGAGCTGAGCGGCAGCTGGCAGCCCAGCCAGCTCGCGCTGATATGCTATCACTTGACCTGCACCAGCATCGACGCCGTCTTCTCCGAATTGTTCTCTTTCTTCCATCTCTCCTACATCCCCATCATCATCATCATCACTATCACTACCAGTACCACTGTTGTGGAGCTGTGCTCATCAACTTCGAATTCTAAATCGTGTAAAACCTCTTCTTCGAGCTCGGACATTTTGATCAGATATTGAGCGTTCGAGTGGCGTTTGTATACGTATAATGCATGCAGGCGAGAGTTGTGTGAGAGCTTGAGGATCGCACTCTCGCTCATGTGCCCAACCTCCTACGTCACAAATCGTACATCACAATAGCGGGCCGATGAAGGGCGGAATAATCGGGTAGTAATTTCACCACTTTTAAAAGCAGATAAGTCAAATCTGTAACAATTTTTGAAAACTAAATATGAACCATTAGAAAGATTGTAACATTAACTTTGCAATGATACCAACATTATTAAGATTAAAAGCCTTTTGAAACCTTCGCTCAGCTTCTTTAAATACCTTGTTGAGTTGTACTGTGACTGTTGTATCAGTTCTGAATTCAAGACACTTTAGCTTTTTTTAAACTGAATCTGTTGAGAAACTGAAAGGCATTAAATTGTATACATTTACATAGAGTTAACACCCTTCTGTCTCTCAACAGATGATTATCAGTTTAGAGCATTTAATCCAATATCAAATCATCTGTTCAGAGCTAGAAGGGCATTAGCTAGCTCTGTATTAAAGGTAAAGACCAGTATTGGTAACGCCCCAATTTCAAAAAATGAAATGGAAGCTCTCATTACCAATCATGTGAAAGAATATGTTTTGACTAATACATGAAAATAAAAAAATTGCCGGGAAACCGCCTACTAATTCATAGATCTATATTTGGTAAATTTGTTTCTCTCATGGTCGTGTGAGAGATATAGGGTAGTCCCGTATACATCTTTCTGTGTGTAGTGCTTGTAACTTTACGAAGAATGGGCCAAATTTCTTATCATTTTGATGATTCCAGAACCTTGCAGATGCTAGATGCTAGATGATCAACCTTTTCTGATCAATTCCACAACGTTTCTTTCACAATGCAATCGCATGACCATTACTGGTCTTTACCTTTAAAGTATAGGAGTTTAATGCCCTTCTTGCTTCAAAAAGACTAAATGAGTCCTAATTTTTTTCTTTGACTTCTGGTAATTGGCAGAATTTTTGTTTTTCTTTCACAAAGTCGAAACAAAATGTATACTAAACCTTTATGACTATAAATAACTAATACCTGCCATATGACTTTGGTAGTAATTAGAAAATCTGTATTATAAAAGGAGCAGAGTCATCGTGACTTATGTGTTCCACCACGTGGTCTCTCTGTGCAAATGTGTGCAAATGAGAGCCTGCCTTTCAGTTATGGTTATTTCCAGCAAGTTTGTGCTACATGTAGTTAAAGATAAATTTGAGTTCTGGTAAAAAAAATATTAAAAAATTCTCACAGAATCTTACAAAACTTACACTGAATGTTCAAGATTACAAATAAATGTCATGTGCCAAACAATTTTGGATGAAAATGTATGGTACTGGCTGAATAATGAGCATAGAAAGATAAGGAATTCAAAGTAGTACTATATAGCCCGACACCATTTGTGTTGTCCCATATACATCTTTCTGTGTACAGTGATTGTTACTTTACCAAGACTGGGCCAAATTTAGGATGATTTTATTGACTCCAGAACCTTGCAGTGCACACCAATACTTACATGCTATATGATCAACTTTTTCTGATCCATTCCACACCTTTTCTTTCACAATGCAATCACATTACCAGAACTCACCTTTATCTTTAAATTATTTAAGGGGTCAAACAACCCCTCTGAACTCCATATTATATGACACCATTCATGAAATTATAAGCTGGTATTTCTTGAAATTCTTCTCCTTACCGGAACTCAAACTCTTGTGTAACATACTGTTTTGGGTGTGATCATTTTTTTGCTGGTATATATATATACAATGTAGTACTTCTCACTCTTTCTCTTCAGTGTAGTTTTGTCCGTATTCTGAGGATTACATAGCTAGAACTTCCTGATATAAGTATTCAGTTGATCCTCTTGATATTTGCCTTTGAATTGATTCATATTTTTAATGTGGATTCTTGTAAACTCAGAATCTGATTGTCCTTCCGAAATACTGCAAAATGAATAGAATTTCTTAACACACCAGTGACTATTTGTTGAGAATTTTTTTTATCCCAACATTTCATTATTGATTTACTCGATTGTGGTTAACATCTACCGGTATTGAGTTGAACAAGACACTGTTGCCCATTTTATGAATTTTTAGGTAAATTGTTGCTTACAAATCTTCTGGGGACAGTACTCCTACCTCCCTTGTGAAAAAAAATAATTCAGATTTCCATTATGTAAATTAAACTTGAGGACTTGAGGTGCTACAAAATACATGAACAAGATACTCAAAGACTACATGTATAGAAAGCTGTCGTTAATATATACGATTCTAAGTTGGTGCCATTTCTTTACACCTAGAATAGATTCATGAGGAAATGAAAGTTGACAACTAATTTATGTCCCGAGTCGTGATCTGAATTACCTTTTTTTTAATTGTCTGTACATTGTGGATTTCATTTCAGGTATATAAATGCCCTTTCATTTTGTCTTCTTCTAAAAGACAAAGGCGATCGCACCGTATTTCCTCATTTTTGTGAGTATTTCACTACCATGAAATTCCTTCAAGTAATTTGCAATTTAAAAGCTGTGTTTTTCCGGGTAACTGAACTTAAGGTTAAGCTTCAGGATACGTCGGTACATTAAACATCAGTGAATCTTTGTCTAAAAGTGGACTTTTCAGGATTGAATTTGAAGATTTCCTGATATGTACAGGATTTAAAGTGCCTTATAACAGGACTTGACATATCATGGGTCCTGTATAGCTCCCCCTCAATTGGCTAGACCACATCCCCCCCCCCAAAAAAAAAAGAAAAAACAAAACATGATAATAATATTAGAATAAATTTAATAAACAAGAATAATAGAATTAAAGATCCTTAGTCAATTTCAGTGTACCAGTAGACCCCCCCCCCCCCCCCCCCTCCCTGTTAAAAAAAAGTTTGTTTTTAGCCCTGGTTTTGATGGGTTTTCTTTTACTGCTGGCCCAGCTTGTAGTTAAACCTCGAGCAACAATCGTTGTTTTGGTGCCATGTGAACCCACCTTGCTGTTAGTGGGTCGTTGTTTAAAACCCCAAAGCTTAAACTACAATGGTGATGTACGTGTACGAACGTAGCTACTGGAGCCTTTCAGCTCCCAGCACATACTGGTATACATACAGTAGGGTCCATGCATACACCAAGCATGGACCTTCGTAGTAGGGTCCATGCACCAAGCAAAGGGTTACTGTGCCAGCCAGTGCCAGGGATGGTGAGTTTGAGCATGGTTCGTAGTAGGGTCCATGGTTTGAGAGAGACAGTGATGCTTTTCAAATCAAAGTTCAAAACTTGGATAAAGGCAAATGTCAGGTCATAAATATCTTGTAGAATTCGAAGAAATAAATGCCCTCATGTGAGAAACAAACTTTTTTTTTGAAGTAGTTAATGGCCAGATTTGATAATGGATAGGACATTATATATAGCCAAATTAAAGATCATCAATAGTGAACAAGTTTTACAAAGGAGTTGGAAAATAGGAATTGAATTTATTTTGATTTGTAATTAATATACAGAAGAGAATTTTAATGCATTAATAGCTTTCTAGGCAGTGGTTTAACTGCTTTTGTTGAGCAATGAGTTTTGTGATGAAGACGCCCTTTATTTTCTTAGTTTTTAACCACTGATTTTACTCTACTAATTTAATTTCTATAACTAGAGGTTTTTTTAATGTTTTGTTTTTGTTTTCTTTACTTTGGTGGTTGGTTTTTTTCTTCCATTTGTTGTTAATTTTTTTCTGGTCATTTATTTTCTTCAAAAGTAAATTTCTTTTTTCTATTCCAGATTAATACTGATGATAATGATAATAATATATCTTGTTTACCCAGGGTAGCCTCATCAGTAGTAATACCATTCTGCTTGAGGACCCTGCAATCTAGTAAGTCCATGCTGCAATCATGTTATTACCCTGGCTTTATAATTACTGTAGCATTATACAATTACATTACCCCCTGATACGGCTGATTTGAATAGCATGTCAACTCAGAAACATGATTGAATGATCGTATGACGTCAAGTCCAAGGGTATCTTGTGAAAATATTGAACTGAGGGGGAGTTTCCTTCTCATTACAACAAGATTTTCACAGCGCTATTGTCCTCTTTTGTTTACATTTCTTTGCTCAAGGTTTGTATCTTGTTACGATTCAAAATATATTAAAAATTGGACAAAAGAGCATTTTTTCCCAAAATTATTAATTTTTACTTTAGAAGAAGGAAAGAATTCTGCAAGATGTGATTTATAGGCTCAGTTGTCACTAGAAAAAAAGAATTCTATTACATTTACAGGTCCTTTTGAAACTTTTGTAAGCTCCATTATATAGAGCTCCATATAAACTATAAAGGACCTCATGACAAATATTTTGTAAATAAAAATAAAAGTATAGAAATGAATGCCTTCTTTTGATTTGATTTTGTATACTACTTTTAAAAACCTGAGGTAAAGTAGAATTGTTTACCCACAAAATATTCCCAATCACTTTTTGGGGAGGGGTGTTATTACAACTTTTTGTCTTGAATACTAGTCCTCTTCACATTTTGGTGTCATCATATTTTACAATGATCCAGAATTGAACTTATTATAACAAATTCTATAACTGTAAATTTAGGGCGTGTTTATGCTTCACTTTTTCTGGCCAGAATCAGGCATCTGTTACGCGTTTAGTTTAAAACACGGTTGCGTCCATGCTCACTTTTGTAGAATCACACCGAAAAACGGCGATCACGATCACCAATCGTAAACTCACAAAAAGATGCGTTTACAATTTGTAAACGCGTTTAAATGGGGTCAACGCACTGACCTCTAGTGGGTCTACGTAGCATGCACAGTGAAGGTTTGCGAATCCAGCTGGAAGACCAATTAAGGCCACCCAAGGAGAATTGCCTGGAGGAGTCAGAGAAGTGAGCATAAACAGTACACCGTGGAACTGCGATTACGATGAGCGTTTACGATGAGCGTTACAAAGCGCTCATTCTGCCTTCAAAATTTAAGCTTAAATGCACCCTTAGAGCCTTGAACCTCATTGCATTAACTTCTGTCTACTAATTCTTCTCTATTCTTTCACAAATTGTAAATTCAATTATTATTTTGTTGACCTTATACTCTTCAGAATATTTTGGAACCTGTTTTGCAACTAAATCTCCTTTGTTTGGTTCTAATTGTGGTTTAATTTTTTTAAATCATATCGTCAGTCTTCCAGAAATGGTGACAACTATTTACAAGTTTACATCAACTTTTTTGAAGAAAAATCAAATTAATTGTTTTCATAGGTCCTTGACCAAATGAATAAAATGTTTCCCTTGAGCAAATCTAACTGAGCTTATTATCTGCTACAATAACCTGAAATTCTAAATAAAATATGCATTCAATTTGACATGTTTGTGTGT